>WBMW01004838.1:976243-1115791 GCA_013396635.1 Penelope pileata | reverse complement strand
GCTCCGGGGGGACGCGGCGCTTCGGTCGCCCCCGCCCGCCGGGCCCCGGCCGCCGCCGGCCCCCTTCCCCGGTTCCGCCGGGGGAGGACGGAAATGTGAGCGAACGGAGGAGACGGCGAAGTGCTGCCCATGGCCTGCGCCCCCCCCCCCCCGCCACGGGGCCCCCCGCCCCGCGCGCCGCCCCNNNAGTTCGGCCCGGCGGCGGCGGGGAGGGCGGCGAGGAGCGCCCTGACAGCCCCCGGGCACCGCGCCGCGCCGAGTTCTCGCCGTGCGCCGGGTGGCGGGGGGGCTCGGCCCCCGATCCGTCTCCGTCCCGGAGCCCCCGTGGCTCCATCACGCGCCGCCGCGGTGAGAAACGCTGCGATGCGAACTCGGGGAGCGGGGCCGGGGCTCCGCTCGGCATCCCCCGCCCCGCGGCTCCGGGGGGCGCGAGGGGGTGCGACTTCGAATTTCCTGTCCCGAGTGTGGCAATTTCACATCCTTGCCCTCAATTGAAAAGCATGATGGTCCTCTTGGATTTAACTTCCTTGTTTTTATTTTTGCAAGAAGTCATCCCTGGAAGCGAGGAGAGGTTGTCGTTTTCTCGTCTCTCGATTAAAGTAGCCTCCCCCAGAGAAAAATGCTTTTATCTGGTGGGCAATAGGCAGCCGGGCAGCGCTCCGTAAAAAATATTTATATTCAGAGGCTGGAATGCTAAGGTCAAAGCAGGCGGCCGGCCTTCAGGACACTTGACAGAAGGCGATGCCTTCAGTGCTGGAAGAGTGCGCATCTCCCGCTGGCGGGGTCGGCCTGTGCGCAGAGGTGAGCAGACCCCATGCGCCAGTGGAAGGCACCCGGTGCGGGCTGGTGGCTTCAGCAAGTGGAGTGAAGCCAGGTGGAGGTGCTGAACTGATAGATGGGAAGGCTGGAGGCCTGTGTTCCCGAGGCAGATGGATCATGGTGCCTTGCTTTGACAAGTTTCCCCATCCTCATTGTGTGGTTTAAGTGATGATCCCTGGAAGTAGGAGAGAAATTTAGGGACCATTCTGCATAGGAAAGAATTGCCCCAAACTTGCTTTGACTTCAGGAAAAGTTCTGTCAGGTTGGAAGAGCTGGGCCTGTAGACCGTGCTGTGGCCAATGCTTGTGCGTTGTGTGCTTCTGGGTTTGTTCAATGACTGTCAATGGGATGTCGGGTTCGATAGGCATAAGAATGACCAGAAAAACTTTTTGTTGGACGTTGAGTTGAGGTTAACAGTGACCACTGCTTATTACTTTGCTTGCTTGTCTCATGTTGTGCTTGGAATGTTGACTTTCGTGCAAGGCTCAGTAGGCTGTTGGCCATGGTCATCCTTGCTAGGCAGGCTAGGTCTGCCGTTCCTTGGGCAAAAGCCTGTTTCTCAAAACACCTGATGTGACAAACTACTCTTTTTATTTTTAAAATCAGTCACATTCTATCACTGGGTGAGCACAAAGTTTATCTGAGGTGCCGAAATTATTGATGCTTTTGGACTCACATGTGGCCAAGCTGTCTCTTTTGCTGGGCTTTTTTTTTCTCTAAATTGCTGTTTGTTTTGACAAGTTTTATCTTTTAATGCAATTTACAGGGCCATCAGAAATCATATATAATTTAAATGCGGTGAATACTGATTTGGGAAATACAGAACTGCAAGTTGACCTGAAACGTTGAACTTTACGTAATTTAAACCTTCTGAGAACTACCGCATGTTAGTGGCTGTTTCACGGATATTTTCCTTGTAATTAATACAATACAGCATTCTTTGAGTCTGGTCATTGACGTCCAACACAAGTTGTTTTATCTCAAATTTTCCTTCTGGATCTTGATCTTGTGTCTTGAACAACAACAAAGTGTATCACCTGTTTGACGTCAGGCTAAGTATGAATGCTAACTCCTGCTGATAGGTGTAATGGTTCTTCCAAAATATTAATGAGAAGTCCTCTTATAAACAATAAAAATGAAGGTAAGTTCCTCGTAAAATAAATAAAGAGATGTGGATTAGCTGTTGTTTGTGAGGTGATTTTTACTTTTACTGTGGATGTGATCTCTGGGGAGAGGGAGCCCAACTGTAGGCCACTGATTGGGGTTTCAAAGATAGAAACCTTGACATGTGCTAGCAGACTGAAAGGGTGGCTTTGTTGGGCTGACTGTATGTCCTGCAATGCTTGTTCCTCAGCTTTCTCAGCATTGTGGCAGCGATGACTGGCTTTTCTTTTCTTTTCTTTTCTTTTCTTTTCTTTTCCTTTTTTTTTTTTTTTTTTTTTTTTTTTTTTTTTTTTTTTTTTTTTTTTTTTTTTTTTTTTTTTTTTTTTTTTTTTTTTTTTTTTTTTGAGGGGGGAGATGATCTGAAGAAAATATGGAGCATTTACTGAAAAGCATTGAAGAGGCTGTCTTTTCTAGGTGAAAATGAAGCACGCAGTAATCTTGCCAGCCTTTATGGGTGAGGCAAAGAACATATTTTTTCTGTTTGTAAGTTTGAGTCTTCAAGTGACGACATGTTAGTGAGGTGGACAGAGTCGGAGAAACCAGAGAACAAGACAGCTAAAGGAAAATATAAGTGAAAGTGCTGTCTTCTTCTTTTCTTTTTTCAACTTTCGTTTCAAACGGCACATTTTAGGACACCTATCTTCATCCATGCCTGCTGCCTTCTCTGTTTCTGTAGCTTTTGAGAAGTCCTATGTACCTGGGCAAATGCTAGGCCTACTTTCTTTTATGTTGTGACGAGTTCACTTTGCAGTCTGGTTCCCCAGATGCTGCAAGGTTGTCGCTTGTTCTCATCGTCTTCCCTGGAGTACTTAGAAGTGCAGTGCTCACACCATGTAGGTGGTTCATCTGGAAAGCAGCTGCGGTTGCTGCCTCGGCACTCACATCACTTGACCTCCTCTGGTAGACCCTTGCCATCACGTCTGGGATTCAAGTCAGCCTGAATTGTGGTTGGCGTGACAGATTTGTTTGATGAAATGTGGAAGTGATCCCATGAAGATTCTTCCCGAAACAACTGTGCATCAGCCAGCAGGTCAGAAGTACCAGTGGCAGTACTAAAGTGCACACTACTAAAGCTGTGCTGAGTGTGGCAGAGTATCTTCTAGAATTTGATACCTTCTGTACTGACTGTGGTGGAAATGTACTAAAATTCTCTGCCTGTTGGAGATTAGATCGAATCAAACGACCAAGTGTTTCTGTCTTTCCTCTAGGTATAGCTGTTACAGTTGATGGTGTGCGTGGCCCACTGGATCGATCCATTTGAGTGACTGTAGTTAGACCCGAGCTGAGATTGCTGCTCAGATTAGAACATTCCTTCTGGGGTTTGCCAGGAAGCAAGCAGAGCAGTTTGTGTGAACTTTGCAAGTGCTTGTGTGCATTGATGTATTTTCTTCAGTGTGCATTTTGCCTTGACGTTGCCCAAAAACCTAGCATTTTAAGGTGACTTCATCAATATTCCATTAAAATATTAAAGAATAACATATTTAAAGTCCTGTAGTCCAAAATTATAGGGTTTTGTTCGTTTTGTAGAATGGAAAATGTCTATATTTTTCTTTTTATTATTTTCCAAGTGTCTTTCTAAATGCACACATTTTTTTTTCATCCCGATGTCTACTGTTCTCCAGGTGGTACTTCCCTTCTGATGATGATTTGGTATTTTTGTTTTTATTTTTAGAACTAAAGCCTTTGACATTAAATTCTACATGTACAGTGAAATTACAAACCGAAACCAGTTGCAGGAGCACCTGACCAAAGTCCTGTGGCCTTGCATTAATCTATAGGTCAAGTCTGATCGCCCAATAAGTAAGGCCCACAGACACGTGTTCTATGAAAATTTAAACTTTTTGTATGCAGTACTGGTCACAAGTAAAGAATAAAATAGCTTATGATACTATGGGCTGTTTTTCAGCTACGGTGCTAATTTCTGAAATGGTAGAATATAGAAAACTGAAGGAGAAATGCTGTCACTGTTGAAAATTGGTTCCTGCCTAGAAATTATCAAGTTAGAAGTAAAGTTTCTATCACAGCCTAGTTACACTGTAGCAATCACATCTTCATCACTCTTTGAGAGCTTTGGCTGATAAGTTTAGAGGTTTGTTTGACTTAAGTTAGCTGAAACATTGAATCCATTATCTACAGTATACAACTTGGAGTTTGTTGTAATTTTTTATAGCTATTTGATGAAAAACTGATATTGACACAAAGTTGATACTGCCCATTTGGGCAATAGCATCTGTTTTCCCATTGAAATGGGTTGGTTTTATTCAACCTGTTTTGCAGGAAGTCTAAAATATCTTGGGACCTGTCTTCTGCTTTGTGTTTCTTATGTGCCGATTCCTAAGATGTTGGCTGAACATCAGTGACATTTCTTCATAAAGGGAGTCTTGCAGTCATTGCGCCATGGTGGCTGAATCTTTCTGGTTTTATTTTGACAAAAAGTCGTGTGCATATTATTGATTGTTTCGGAATAGGTGGAAGAGTAAGAGCGATTTGCTTGACTAGGCCGAGTGCAAGGAGCTGCGCATGGGCTGGAGCAATCCCAGATATGTGTACAGACTGGGAGAAGAACTCCTTAAGAGCAGCCCTGCCAAGAAGGACCTGGGGGTCCTGGTGGATGAAAAGCTGGACATGAGCCAGCAGCGTGCTCTTGCAGCCCAGAAGGCCAATGGTGTCCTGGGCTCCATCAGAAGAAAGGTGTCCAGCAGGCAGAGGCAGGTGATTGTCCCTCTGCTCTGTCCTCATGAGGCCCCATCTGGAGTACTGCGTCCAGCTCTGGGGCCTCCAATACAGGAAAGATGTGGAGCTGTTGGAGAGGGTTCAGCAGAAGGCCACAAAGATGATCAGAGGGCTGGACCACCTCCCCTACAAAGAAAAGGCTGAGGGAGCTGGGCTTGTTCAGCGTGGTGAAGAGAAGGCTTCATTGAGAGGCCTCACTGCAGATTTTCAGTATTTGTGGGAGGCTTATAAGAAAGACTGAGAGACTTTTTACCAGATGGCAGGATAAGGGTCAATGGTTTTAAACTGAAAGAGGGTAGATTTAAACTGGGTGCAAGAAAGAATTTTTTTACATTGAGAATGGTAAGAAACTGCAAAGAGAGAAGCTGTGGATGCCCCATACCTGGAAGCGTTTAAGGGCAGGTTGGATGGGGCTTTGGGAACCCTGTTCTAAGAGGAGGTGCCCCTGCCATGGCAGGGGGTTGGAACTAGGTGAACTTAAAGGCCCCTTCCTACCCAAACCGTTCTATGACCCTCAATAAGGGTAGAAACTGTACAGCAAACTTAAAAAAGAGTTGAGGGTTAGCTGTTGGCCCTTCTTTTGTGAATGTCACTCTTTTAAAATAGAGAGCTAATGCTGTAGGATCTTAGGAATGGAATCACCACATTTAATGCAAGAAACTTGACTCTTCCACATCCCTTGCTACATTGCCTGTCACCAGTTTAAGATATCTCTTATCGTCTGCCCCAGAGCTCTAGACAGAGCCCAGGAGACCTCAGTGCCCTCTCTTCCACAGCTGCCTAGGAACTGCCCAAGCCCCCACTCCTTCAGTATGTCGTGCCCTCTGCTGTGCCACTGGCCTAGCAGGAGTGCAGTAGCTGGAGCCCAAATACCCAAAGGAGTTAAATTCTGCCTGTGTAGGGTTGCAAATGATTCACAGAAAACAGGATGGTCTAACAGTTTTGTTTTTTTTTTTAATGTACAAAACTGTTTTCTATATATATACATGTTTATGTAATATGCATGTATATTCTGAAAACTGGTGTATATATATATATATTTTCATTTAACTTGCTTTGAATTACCCATGTCTGTCAGAGAAAAGCAAGACTGGAAGTAGAGAAAGCGGTGGGGGAAGATGCCCCATCCATGAAGGATATGAGCCCTCACGTAATTCGTATCTTCAGAATTTCTCTGTATTTTGCAGGAGATTGATTTTATTTCTTGATGTTTTGGGTCAATCAAAGGTGCTGGCTAATGTGGCACCAGTCACACTTAGAGTTACAGAATGATTACTTCCAACTTACAAGTCTATAATGTCACAGAAGCTTGCTCCCAGCATGCCTACTTTCAGTACCTCTTGAATGAGGATAAATTATTGGACACAAAGAACTTAACGAGACACGTCACAGCCTCTTGATCTTCAGGAAGCTCGCTGTAGCTGTAACAGCATCAGTGATGCAGTATTCCTCTTTGACTTCTCAGTAGGTGCAGCTTCATTTGTTCCTGGGAACTGCAGCGTGCCCAACCTGTGCCAAGCTGTGGAAAAAACAAGTTACTGACAGTTATGGTTTCATCTCTATCTGGGAAACACTCCTTGCTTGCAAAGCTTTTATTTGACACAAAACTTTGGCAACCAGAATTACTTCTTAAATATGTGGTAACTGAATGTACAGATGCTAGATATAACTGATACATGGATCTATTATGCCACCCGTAACGCACCATAATGAACTCCAAATCTGGTGTCCCTGGGTAATGTGTTATTTTTGGTTATCTGCTGGAAGAACGAGTTCTACAGACTGTATTTGTGAGGTAGAAAACACTACATAAGTCCTGCTAACTTCTGTGCCTTCAAGGTTTTCAGTGGCTGGATGATATCTGATAACGTTACATGTCAATAAATACAGAATTGTTGGAATTTGTTTATCTTTGAGTAAAACTTCTGAAGTTTTCATAGTAAGTGTAGTGTGCTTTCTCTGACCACGTATTCTTAATCTAGAGAATATCTTAAAAATGTAAGTTCTGTATTCTTCATTATCAAATGTGTTATCTGAAGCTATGAAAGGTCTTGGAGAGAGGTTATTTTTCTGATTTCTGATGGACCTTTAATATTTATATACAAGAATTTTGTGTTCTTTGAAGTAATTTCTTTGAACTTCCCTCTATACTACTTAGAGGAAAAGGAAAGTGGCATGTTACCAGTTCAGTACACTGTAAGGGCAAGAATGTTTACTGTTTTAATAAACATCCTCAAAAGATTTACACATGCCCCTTAATGGTGACCCACTGTAGATCTTTTGCAAGGAATCTACAGATGTGTACGAACACATAGGCTGGTACAGAAAAAAAGAACAACAACAACAAAAAAGCAGCATGAAACTATCAATTTTCATTTTTTTCATGATTTTAAAGCTACTTTGCTAGCACTAAAAAGTACAATTAAACAACTGTTTTCTGAATACCAGTTAACTATATATTAATAATGAAGCCAACTAATTGTTGTAACTATCAGATTTGATGTGATTCTTTAGTGAGGCTGCACAGTTTATAGTCACACTGCATAAAATACAGCTCTGATCAAATCTTGCTTCTTGGCCATGCTTTGTCTGAAGACTTTCTAATTTCTTTCTTTCTTCTTCTTTTTTTTTTTGTGTGTGTGTGTGTGTGTGCAGGGAAAGATAAGGTGTGTGTTTTAAGTGGCCTAACCACATTTATAGTTGTGCCTCTCCAAACTCTTCTGCCCCCACAGTTTCTGAAAGTCTCACAACTTCTCAGCAATTTAAGTCGTAGTTCAGTTTTTGCTGATTGTCACAATAGCATTTGAAAAGTCAAAGCTTTGTATTTTGGAGTGTGATGGATGGGCAGAGAAGGAAGGGAAAGAACTTTTTCATTCTTTTTTCTTCTTTTGAAGTGCCAATGATTTTCATTTTACAAGTGCATTTAAATGCCTCTAAGCATCTCTAGTTCCTGTAAAACACTAGCGTACAGAGAGCTGTTTTTGTAGAATAATAAAAATTTGGTTTTAGTTTAAAGCAAATTTTGGACAGTATGTTGTGGTGTATTTATCTCAGAAAAAGTTTGGATGTACATTTCATAAATATATATGCAGGGGAACCACCAGGGTGCATTTTTAAGACTCTTGAAATGAATATATCGTCTCAGCTCTAAAATACTTCCCCTATGCAATACTTTCAGTACACTTCCACAATACACGCTGTGGTGTCATGAATGTTGTATTTAGTAGGTATGTAAAAGTCTATGGTTTCTGAAGTTCTTTCCATAAAACACAATTTTTAAATGATAGGTCATCTGTATGTTAATTCAATTTCAATGTAGATATATTAAGGAATCAAAATGATTCAAAATAACTTTAGGTAAGTTAGCTGCATTATAGTTTGGCTACTTGCTACCTCAGCGTTGTTAGTTCTGTTTGATTTTAGCACCTGACTTTCCTCAGTTGTGCGTATAAAATACAGCTTGTGCCAGCTCAGTGTGACTCTTCAGTCATATTTTACTGGCTAGGTCATGTGCAAGGTTAAAACTAACAGACCTGGAATTGTGTCTCAAAGAAATAATGAGAATGTAAGACCATACACATCATCACAACAGATTTGCCCGGTTCAGCATCCCAAATCCTATCACTGCTCGGTAAGTTGTTACAGTAGAGGGGAAAAATGGGAAACGTGGCACAGTGGTGATCATTGGGAGCTTTTGTGGTTGGTTTTGTTCAGACAAAGAGATTTCAGCCATGGCTATAGAACTTGAGCAACATAACTCAAGGTCTCCAGGTGTCCAGAGCCATGTCCGTGCCCTGCATACATCGGTCAGGGGCTGCTGCAGGCTCCAGCAGGAACAGAGACCCCTGAGGGAAGAGCGTTGCCTCATTCACCCACCATTTCTGATGGTGTCAATAGGGCGTGGGGTGAGTAGGAGCATGGTATAATTGCCAGATCTCTCACACTGTGTGTCAAGCTACAATTCTGTCCTCTTCCCTTCAGACGTCGTTTCTAAACACACTTTGGAGTCTTGTTCAAATGGTAGAGGATATGGCATTTGTACAAGTCTTCTGACTTGTAACCACTGAAAAGGTTGCTGTGACTAAGCGAAGTATTGACTTGAACCTTAGGTTTCAGGAAGAGGTTATCGTTGTATGTGGCGAAACAGAAACACAAACTGAATAAAATCTAAAATTGTCAGCAACGTGTGCTCCAGATAACTGCAAAATCTTTGGCAGGGACTTGATATACTTAAGGTCTATAACCCAAAATAAGGTCTAGCTAACTGCTTTGTGTAAGTAGACTCCCAGTTTAGAAGAGTTAGAGGAATACAGTCATAGAATAAAACAAATGGTCATCACAAATTTCAGGAATTAATTGCATTATTTCAAATTAATACTATTTTGTAAATGTAACCATAGTAGAGTGTACTGGAGTGTAATAATTCTAAAATTAGGAAATTTGGTGGAAAACTTTTCCTAAAAGAGGAAAAACCAGATTTTTTGTTTAGCTATATAGACTTTTTGCCATACAGTAGCTCTATGTGGTAGCTCTTAGATGTCTTTTCATGGTTTCAGGGCTGAGATATGCTTGTTTGGGTCACAGATAAGGGCCAGAAGTGCTCTTTGATTAAAACTGCTTTCTAAGAATAAAGAAACATAAAGAAAGTAGAAGCAATGATGTTTTCATCAGACTGAGAATCTTGAGCTATTGTTCCTAGTGTGCTTTTCTGCAGAATTAGATCATAAACATATTTATTTTAAACAAATGTGTTTAAAGAAATGCTACAGTCACTTGAGTGAGCATTTCTAGCTAGATTATTTCTAATGCTTTCTGAAGGTGACACTGCAGATCCTCTTCCTCTGGTAGACTGGGCTTCAGTAGAAACAACTACCTGCCGTCTTTTACAGCTGAAGAAATAGCTAGATGTCCAAACATGCCCAAGGGCAATGGTAGTTTTGAATTAGTGCAGTTTTAGAGGAGTCAATCAATTTTCACTTATGATACAGTAAGGTCAGAAGATTCAAAGTTAAAATTTAAACTCAGTGCACACCAAATCGTTTGTAGTGTACGCACATATCCAGAGAAGGTTAAAGCCCGACTTACAAAATTATTTTCAAATTTCTTCTTTTCTTTGTGTGGTGATTCAAGTGCTTAGTGTTATGTACTTCTTGTTTTGGTTTGATTACACAAAAGGGTATGTGTTGAGTGAGGGACTAAAGGACACGATACCTGTTTTATTTTATTGTGAAGAAACATGCATGAGTCAAAGTAATAGAGAATTGTAGTACTATTTTTACATCGCATGATTTTTTGGAGGCATAATTTACAGAGAATTAATGTTAGCTGTATTTTTACCCAGATCATTGCTGATCATCAAGGAATAATGATCAATACCAACAAAGAATTTTTTTCCAGGTGCTGATGGCAAATAAAGTAGCTTCATGTTTCAAAAGATCCATAAACATTTCAGATTCTATTTCGTTCTTGTTACAGGCATTTCTTTCATATCAGGGTAGATGCTTAATTGTTCTGTTTTTCCTCTCTACCACATTATACTCATCAAATCTCCTGAGATTTGTTCTTATTTATTTGAACTGCCCAATAATAAAATATTACTTTCTAAATTAGATAGAAATTATTTTGTTTAAGGATACTTCTTTGAGATGCAACATTCTAAGTATGTTAAAACACGGCAGCCAGCATACCCGTCCTAATTGTTTGCAAACAATGCCATGTCTCTCTACATTCTTATCAGTGAAGGTTTAATAGTAGGGTTGTTTGTCTATTATTGGATTTTATTTTTATTTGTTTTAAATGCTTACTGAGGTACATCATTAAAACACTTTCTTTTTAAAGCCAGTTATTTACAAGGATCAACATCAATTTTAAGTTAAATTTTGCTTACTCTGTTTCACCTGTTTCAAGGCACGTTGAATCAGATCATGTTTTGGAGGTTCTATCTGGTGGCATCAGTGGCAAAACATGGCTTTAGTTAGGGGGGTAGAATGAGCAGTAGGACATCATATTGTTTCTCTCCCCATGAATATTAGGGCTTGATCCACCTTGTAATGACAGATGAAACGTTTTACTGTTGCTCATTTATACCTATTCCTATGTTATTTGCCTCTGATCACTCATAATTGTTTGTTATGTTCTAGTTTTCATACCTTTAGATGCTGAAAAGCAATGAATGGTGGACAGTTGTGGGTTAAGTTACAGTTAAAATAGTGCAAAATACAATTTATTTTCAGTGTAAATGAAGATTGTTGTTACTCATTCTTTACTGGCATTGGTCTGTAAAATGTGGAGTTGCTGTCTTTATTGCTGAGTGTTATTTCAACATATTCAATATTAATTGAATTATTCAACATTAAAGTCATTACTCAACTAATTACAACCAAGTTGATTCTAAAAAATGTAATCCTCTACACTTGAATGTATATATCTCTAATCAAAGCTATTAGGTGTAACAAAACTGAGTCCTTGCATGCATGCAAAATTTCCTTTGTTATGACATTATTAATGGCAAGTATAAAAATGTCCTTTGGCTTATTTGCTTGTTCTTGATGAACATTTTTATAAATAGTGGGAATTAATGACATTAATTATTCTAACCTATATATATGTCTGTGTCTTTATGTTTCCATTAGTAAAATAATGCTTTATATGGCTCTTTTTAATTTTTCTTCTGCATTCTTGTTTATATTTGAGAAGCTTGAATTAAGATGTGAATAGCAATGATTAATTTTGGGAAAGGGATTTTAGGTATTTATATGCTAAATAAAGTCTGGAAGTATCCTGAGACATATCAGTTACAGCAAGAGGAAGAAGAAAGTTATGAGTGGACTGCAGAGCAGTGATAATTTTATATTCTGCTTTTAACTAAGCAAATACTCCCTTTTCATTAGTTTGTCCCTTTTGTCAAATGTTTGAGCTCTACTTCCCAGCCTCTTTCCAATATCTATTTCTCTCATTTTCAGTCAAACCACCAAAGCTTTTTCCATCTGACTTATTCAGAAAAGGACAATTTCAGAGTGGAATCAGTTCTCTACTGATTGTGAAGTAAGGATGATTTTTATTTTTCTGAGCAGGAAACTAGAACTTCTTTATGGAGTGGAAGAAAGGCATATCCCTCTAGAACTGCCTTATCTTTTGTAGAAGTTGGCAAATGGGTAGGTAGGGAGAAAATTTTGGATCTCATCATTAGGACACCTGAATGCTGTCTTGAAAAACGTAATTCTCTCTTTCCCTCTGTCACAGTTAGTGTAGCGCTGAGGAAATCACTCAGCCCGAATATTTCAGAGACGATTGCTAATCATTGGTTCATTTCCCTGACAAAGTTTGAATCCTTGAGGCAAAACATAAGCAGCATAAACCTTTTTTTTTTTCATAAGTAAATATTGTCAGAATATCTTGGAATAAAGTAGAGCAGTCTAGTTGGGACTTACAGAGAGAAGCTATGCTAGAAGTATGAGTCGCAGACAAAGATGTTTCCCTTTTATGCTTTTTTTTTTTTTTTTGGTGGGACTAACTGTAGAAAGGTATTTAGCTAGCGTGCAATGTCATCTTTGATATTCTCTGTAATCAATGAGAGTCGTCTGGAAGGCCATTCAGACCATCCAAGTAAGTTCCTCTAGAAGGTCATCAGAATAGAAACAACATCCTCTTTCTCTACAGAGAGGTATAGAAAGGCTAGTCTGGTTAATTTAGTCAGTTCCCTTAAATATGCTTCAATTGCGACCTGCTAAGCTCTGATCTTTCTTTTTTTTACCCCCTATGGTCTTCTGAACCTAATGCGTGATAATACCCAACTTTTCCTTCACTGCAGGCCTTCCCACGGGACTGCAGACTGTGTTAGTAGGTGAATGTTGTTAAGGGATTGTGATGTGGAAGCAAGGTTTAGGCACAGCACTGAGCTACCCTGGTGTAAATTAAGGTTTTTTATCTGAGTGACAGTTATCTGAGTGACGGATCAAGTTGTGTTTTTAAACCATAATCGTTATGCTTTACATTGTTTTACCTTAAATCTCCACAGGGTTTTGGGTGGTCGTGCATTATGATTGACTTAGCAGCTCCTTCCTCAGACAGTGCAGCCATTTCTTCCATTGAGCTGCAACAGAAGCTTGGCCGCGTGTTAGAAGGGCTGGAAAACCAACCTAGCATAACTGAACAACAGAAACCTTAGTTCCAAAAATGCTTATTTGGTTGAGTCTGTTCCTCTGTGTGTTTCAGTGCATAGGTGTATATGTATTTGCCAGTGTGACAAAGCAGGTGTCCAAGGTTATTTGAGCTGTACAGCCAAGTAATGTACATGGAACAACCTTGGTGAAAGTGCCTGGAGAGCAAGGAAAGAAATTTGTGCATCCCAATAGCGTTTGTGTTGGTTGCTGTATATCAAGGGGAAATAAGAGAAGAAACCGGGTAGATGTTGGTTGCAGCAGTGACTTGGATTAGTTTAAAAAAATGTGACAAATGGCATATTTCATGTTCAGCTGGGCCAAGTCTCTGCGCTGCCTTGCAGCATGACCCGCAGCTTCTTGCCCTTGACTCGTGCTGGCTCTGGAGCTGGGTCTGTGTCCCTGGATGGCACTTGGAGGGCAGAGAGCTGTGGGCAGGGATAGGGCGAGCAGCAGGACAAAGAAGCTGTGCCAGGCCATCACCTTCAGAGCAGAGGACAAAAGTGTTCTGTACTGTGTAGTTTTGGGCCGCTTATGCTTCTGTTTTTATACACATGTGGAAAACTCCTGCTTGGAACAGTTTGGGATCCCGGTTAATTCTCAGTCCTGCATAGCTACTACTTATTGACATTTTCCTAGATTTTACACTAAACATAGCAGTTACAAACTTTGATGAAAATTTTCCTTATTTTTAGTGCACAACTCAAGTAATAAAAATCCTGCAGTCATGTAAGGCCGTTTTTTACCTGTCCACCCTGATAATGTTGTAATTTTGCTGAGATGCTGTTGTGCAAACCCAGTCTGAAGCTGTGGGTGGCATGTGAACATAATTAAGAGTATAATTTATTTTTAAGTTTTATTTTAGTTACACACTGGATGGGCAGTGGGCAGGCACTGGGATAGGGCAGAATGTCTCTTAGTAGTTGAGCTCACTTCAAGCTTTATTTCAGTTAAAATGCTGCTGTTAATAAACATTATTTAGCCTCTACAATGGAATTAAAGTTCAAAGTGTAGGCACTGTCAATACTTTTTGGGTAGAAGAACTTGTGCTTTAATGACTTTTGGTTTCAGTTTCACAGGCAGGAACAAATTATTTTCACTTTGAATGTGTTTATGTGAGGGTGGGAAAACTGATAAGGAAAGTAAACCATGTTGCTCTTTAACTCCTTCCAATGTGTAAATAAGAACTGGTAGGAAAGAATAATGTCAGCGAATATTAAGGACTACAAGGCTAGTGCTGAATTACTGAAGATTTTGGTAACTGAGTGAGAATTTATAAAGCAGACAAGTGGTTTAAGTGCCCCCAATCCAGTGCTCTCCATTCTGTGTGTGTTTAGGCCCCATATTTTGTTTATTTTAAGCAAAAATATTCTGTCAATTACTGAAGTAGCTCATAATTAATTAAGAAATGTAATATTTCATAATGTTAAACATGGCAAAAAACTATGTATTCAGCATTCTAAAGACAATTTTCTTTATTTAAAAGATTTTATGTTCTTATTACAAATCTAGCCTGCATTTCTATGCATTTCCAAACACCATAAAATAAATTGGTTAAAATATTTGTTATTTCAGAGGTATAGCGCACAAAAATTAAGATTATATGAAGGTGTATTCAGATGACTCACTGTTTTAACAGGTGCGCACAGCAATGAGCTTAAAACCTATACTTTGGTTTCAAACCAGCACAATTTAAGGGCATTGCCAACCATTGGCATTGATTCTTCATTTAAGTAAAAAAAATATATATTATTAAATAAATAAGTTGAAAGTACAGAAGAAGATTGCACTCAGTTAAAAAAAATTCTGTTGATCACCATCTGGGAACTCAACCCAATGTATTCAAATTGTTCTACTTGCCAACAGAGTATTAAAAAAAACCACCCAAACACTTTAGACTACTTATGTGAAAATGACTAAGTCAAACAGACTTCCACTGTGCCAGGTTTTATTGAGTGCCACACTTTATTAAGAGTAGGATCAAATTATAAAATCAGGCCATTCTTGTAGCCCTTCCCACTTTTTCCTCTGTGGTTCAATTCTGACATTGTTGTAACAGCCAGTCTGGCCTAGGCACTGGTTGGGTTTTTTTATATGTACTTTTTCATTGCATTCTGTCTCTATCTGCAAGATAACAACTAAACAAATTGGATTCTTAGAGCTAGAAAGTTGCCTCAAAGTTCTGTAAGTTCTGAACATTTTTTTTAAAGAACTAAAGGCAAATGTTCCTAAGATTCATAGCATCCAGTGTTTTTCTTTATTGTTTCTGGCAAGGTTCAGAAGTCATCACTGATCCTTTTTCTTCAATCTCTCCAAAATATAATTTGAATCAAAGGTATCCTAAGTAAAGAGGACCATGGACACAAGAAACAATCCTAGTTATTTTCTTAATGAATAATAACTCTTTCGTATTTTAATCTTTGTAAAATATGTTTGGATGATTTGTTCTATTCCTACAGTAATGTCAGTGCATATATGCAATGTTATGGGGAGATGCTAAGAGCAGAAAATAACAGTGGAGGTATTGTTTGCTTAGAAATAACTGATGGTGCAGAAATCAAAGAAATGGTCTTTATTGGATCAAGCAACCTGGTCTAGTGGGAGGTGTCCTTGCCCATGACAGGGGGGTTGGAACAAGATGATCTCTAAGGTCCCTTCCAACCTGAACCATTCTATGATTCTATGATTACTCTGTCTAGATGATTGACCTGTTTCAAGATTTTGATTTGTAGCGCTTATGTGACAGAGGAATTTTTCTTTAAATGTCTGAATGCAGAGAAAATATATGTTATTTCAGGGTGATTATACTAGGTGATCATTAACAAAACCTTCCTGGACTTCCCAATGTCTGCAGATCATTTGTCATACTTTTCTGAGAATAAGAAATTATTTTCTATTCGATTTTACTTTTCTGACAAAAATTTTATAATTGTCTTATATCACGTATTATTACTTATGTACTTATATAAGATCACTTATAAGATCCAAAAAAGAAATCTTAGAGGTGCAGGAACAGGCTGTCCCCTTGTGTCTTAAGATGAGCCGGCAGGGAAGAAGACTGGCATGGCTGAACAGAGTAGTACAAGGAGGTTGCTAGGGTATGCAAAGGGAAACTTAGAAAGGCAAAAGCCCATCAAGAGCTTAATCTGGCCACCATTGTTAAAGATGATAAAAAACGTTTTTACGAATACATCAACAGTAAGAGGAGGGCAAGGGAAGTCTCACACCTTCATTGGATGCAGCAGGGAACGTTATCACCGAGGGTGAGGAAAAGACTGAGGTTCTCAATGCCTTCTTTACTTCTGTCTTTAATATCAGGATAGTTATCCTCAGGGTGTTCAGACCCCTGAGCTGGAAGACAGGCGTGGGAAGCAGAACAAATCCCCCATAATTCAGAAGGAAACAGCAACCTGCTACTCCACCTGGACTGTCATGAGTCCATGGGGCTAGATGGGATACACCCAAGGGTGCTGAGGGAGCTTACGGACATGATTGCCAAGCCGCTTTCCATCATTTGTCAGCAGTCCTGGTCATCTGTGGAGGTCTCAGAAAATTGGAGGCTTGCCAATGTGATGCCCATCTACAAGAAGGGTTGGAAGGAGGATCCAGGGAACTACAGGCCTGTCAGCCTGACCTCAGTATTGGGGAAGGGCATGGAGCAGGTTGTTTTGAGTGTGGTCACATGGCATGCGTGGGACAACCAGGGGACTGAGCCAAGCTGACATGAGCTCATGAAGGGCAGGTCCTGCTTGACCAACCTGATCTCCTTCTGTGACCAGGTGACCCAACTAGTGGATGAGGGAAAGGTTATAGATGTAGTCTACCTAGACTTTAGCAAAGCCTTTGACGTTGTCTCCCACAGTATTCTCCTGGAGAAACTGGCAGCCCATGGCTTGGACAGATGTACTCTTAACTGGGTAAAGAACTGGTTGGAGTGCTGGGCCCAGAGAGTGGTGGTGAATGGAGTTAAATGGTGGCTGGTCACAAGTGGTGTTCCCCAAGGGCTGGTATTGAGGCCAGTCCTATTTAATATCTTTTTTGATGATCTGGATAAGGGGATTGAGTGCACCCTCAGTAAGTTTGCAGATGACACCAAGCTGGGAGGAAGTGTTGATATGTCTGAGGGTAGGAAGGCCCTATAGAGGGATCTAGATAGGCTGCATTGCTGGACTGAGGCCAATGGAATGAGCTTTAATAAGATCAAGTGCCAAGTCCCACACTTTGGTCACAACAATCCCGTGCAATGCTACAGGCTGAGGAAAGAGTGGCTGGAAAGCTGCACAGAGGAAAAGGATCTGGGGGTGTTTGTTGACAGCTGGCTGAACATGAGCCAACAGTGTGCCCAGGTGGCCAAGAAGGCCAATGGCATTCTGGCTTGTATCAGAAATAGTGTAGCCAGCAGCACCAGGCAGATGATCATCCTCTTGTACTCAGCTCTGGTGAGGCCACACCTCGAGTACTGTGTTCAGTTTTGGGCCCCTCACTACAAGAAAGACATTTGAGGCTCTGGAGCGTGTCCAAAGAAGGGCAACGGAGCTGTGAAGGATCTGGAGCACAAGTCTTATTGGGGCTGAGGGAACTGGGATTGTTCAGTCTGGAGAAGAGGAGGCTCAGGGGAGACCTTACTGCTCTCTACAGCTGCCTGAAAGGAGGCTGTGGTGAGGTGAGGGGTGGCCTCTTCTCTTGGGTAACAGCAATAGAAGAGAGGGAATGGCCTCAAGTTGCACCAGGGAAGGTTCGGGTTGGATATTAGGAGAAATTTCTTCTCTGAAAGAGTGTTCAGGCACTGGAACAGGCTGCCCAGGGGGGTGGTGGAGTCACCATTCCTGGAGGTTGTCAAGAAAAGAATGGATGTGGCACTGAGGGACATGGTTTAGTGGACATGGTGATGGGTTGACAGTTGGACTAGGTGATCTTAGTGGTCTTTTCCAGCCTTAGAGATTCTATGATTACTTAACTTTCACTAGGACGATCAGCAGTGATAGCTGCTGTTGTGTATTTGAATTTGTTTTATCCAGTATATTCCTTGCTGATAAAATATACTCACTATTTTTCAAAAGGATGATTTCCTAAAAATAATTTAGCAGAGATTTTACTGAAAATATGAAGAAAATAATTTTGGCTGAATTTACGTCGTTTAAAAATAAAAATTACCCAGGAGGTTTGTAATTCTTACAATGAAAAGTCATTACAGACAGATATGAAACTGTCATAGCAGAGTAAGGCAGAGGTGAACCTTCTGTCAATGGGGTTAAAAAAATGCAAAAATTATTTATCAAGAGCAAAAAAGTACTAGAAATAACACTGGTCTACTAAATAGGGACAATAATAATAGAGAAAACACAAAAATAATGCAAAAATATTATTCTATGTTTCTTTAGAAATCCTGCTGTTTTAGAAATCCTGCACTGTTCTTTGGATAACTTTTGGATGTTATGTTCAAAGCTTACAGTGATTTACAGAAAAATGTTGCTATATTCTGGTAGGAGCAACCAAATTTCGTTTTTTTCTTTAGTCTACAGCAGTCAGGATTTTCACAAAAATAATAAACATCTAAGACAACACCTAAGGTATTGGACTTTAGATTTGGTTTTTCTTTAATTTTAATTGTTGCAGAGGTGTAAATGAAATAGGATAGGCCAAAGTGCAATGTAAACACTAAACTGGTTAGGCCGATAATGATCAGAGGGAGAACTGTGGAAAGACTGATGTGAGGGCTGGTTAGCAGAAAATTGAAGAAAGACAGCAGTCAGTGCTTCCCCAACTGTTCATGCTGAATAGAACTTGGCTGCATTTATTTCTTCATTTTGAGGCTGAAAGTTAGGTTAACAAAGATATTCATGTGTATATAATAAGCTTTTGTAAGGCATCTGGTGTAGAACTGTGCAGTATTCTGATTTTTAAAATCTAGCTCTTTGCTAAGTCAACATGGCCCATATTAAATATATTTCAAGCTGGTTAATTGACAGATCATAAAGGAGTAATAGATGAAGGACAGTAGTGTTGGATTTTGTAGAGATTTTTCACAGCCCATTGCTTTAAGGATTTGGATAGTGGTCTGGGGGAAAGCAGAATACAGTCTCCGGTAAAATGCATACGCGCAAAAATTGATGTATTGATAACTGTGAAGGATGGTCTCTACTTAGTTAATGGGGATCATTTCAACATATGTTAATATAGCTAAATTTATCTGTCTAGACAGTAAGATCATATATGTAGGCTGAAGAGTAGTACTTTGGAAAGCACTAATTCTTCACAGATACAAGGCAGTAGCTAAAATGCACTGTATAGTCCCTTGGTATGGATTTAAGGGATTTAAAGTGACATGAGGTGTAGTTTTATTTTGCTGAATATTTATAGCGAGGTGATGTTAGAAAATTACATCCTTTTTCAGGCTGAGATGCAGACGCATTCTTGTTAGTATTTGAAAAGATTCAGAAAATTACCTAAGGACCATTAAAAACCTTAAAAGAAGTAAGTGGACAAACCCTGATATGCTTAATAAGAGCCTAGAGCCTAGTCTGTTAAGTTTAGCGAATGGAAGTTTAGGTTACTGGTGGTCTGTAAGTACCTAAATGGGTGGGGCAAAGATTTCAGAAGGAGCCATTCTTTTAGCGTAGTAGACAGTGATATTGCAAAGTACGGCAGCTGAAAGCTGAGCTCAAGTGTATTTCTTTAGAAGTAGAATAGACCTAAAACTGAAGGCAGTTATCTATCAGAAGAGTTTATTTAAAGATGTTCTGAATATGCAAGTGACAAAAAGCTGTGAATTTTTTCCTAAGAGATGCCTCTAGCTCAAAGAGAATAAGATGGTCTGATGCAGGAATTACGGAGTGCAATTCAGTGTTGTACAGGAAGACAAACTAAATGCTCATTGCTCAGCAATACCTGTGAGTTTGGCCAATACACAGGTCATCTGCAAAATCTGGCAAAGATGGTTTCAGCATCAAAGGCACCCTGAACTCAGCTGTAATGTGCCCATGAATTTTTGAAGGCAAGGTTGAAAAAAGAAGGGGAAAGGCAGGGTTGGGGAGGTGAGGCGAGAGCACGACGAAGATGAATTCAAATTATATTTTAAATATAAAAAGGAATTAAGTATGAGATTTATCAAATCAAAATATATCATAAACCAAGCAATACATGCTTCTTCTACCTACCATTTTGAAGGATTCCTACATGACAATTGTGTGAATTAGCAACCGGCTGGGAACAATACCCTGCTATTTGTTAAAGGAGAGGACAATAAGGTTCTTCTAGACAGGAAAGAATCTACATTGTTAACAGATGACCTGAAAGTTCAGCTCATTGAAAAGGCAAATATTTTGACCAGGAGAATAATTCTTCCTGTGGAGCAGTATGAGTTGAAGTGCTTAAACCGTACAGCTATTTTTAACTGTGTCACTGCTATTGAGCTTAGTCTTCAATTTACTTCATAAACAATGTAAAAAAAGCTAAATAGATCTTCTTCCTTGATGAGCGTAGAGCTGAATGTTCTGTATTTTTTGTATCAGGTCATGTATAGATTTTTCTCTCTCGTTCTCAGTATCTCGTACATTCTGTTTTGTTAAATTCCAGAAGTATAATTGCATCAGAGTATTTGAGGGCAAAACATGGACTTATATATGGAATGAGGGCTGTTGTGATCAAGGAATAAAATGTTAAGACTTTATATAAAATCCTAATTTCCTTGGGTGGCACAGCTGTAGTTTTCCAGAAGTTTGTTCTTAAGCTACTTCTGTAGCTTAAAATGCAATTTTAAAGTACTATTTGAGTTTAGTGTGTAGCTTTTCAGCTTGTCTAGATTCTTTCAGATTTTTCAGATTTTTGATTTGAACTTCCAAAATCTTTATCAGACAATCTTCTATTTCCTGAATTCCAGAGCTAATGTTTTTAAGCATCTCTAACTTGGAACAATAAGGTGACTTTTTTTTTTTTTACTAACGGTTTTGGATAGTGGTTTTACTTACTATGATGAAGTTCTAGATTCCTGTGATAAAGTTCTGGATTCCTTTAGTGCTTTTGAATACTAAAATTGTGCCTGAATTATGTTTTGCATGTTAAGATTCTTCAATTCACAAGATTCGTTTGTAATGTAATTAAGTTCTTATTGAAAAATATTTGAAGAGATGAAATACTCTTTTCGGGATTTACACTGAAGATAGTTTCAATATCTCAGTTTTCAAAGATGGCATGATAGAAAATGATATATCAAGGAATATCTGTTTTAACCTTAAAACTGTGCATCATTTAGTAAGCAGGCGTATACATCTAGGTAGTTCGTTGTTGTGGTCTCTGAATGTTATTTTGTGATATGCCTTTTGAGATTGAGTTGTTTATATAGATTCTATATGATCTATTTGGAACGTACTATAAAGTTTATGCTTACTCTGCATGTGTATGTAGGTGTGTAATGCATCCTTTGGGAAGAAAACAAGCCTCTTACCTCTGTAATTACCATGCTCTTCCTTGTAATGTGGTTTTACCTTTTCACTCATTTTAGGAAGGCATGACCCAAATAACAGATACTACAAATTGCTCATAGAGCAAAGCTCTGTGCATCTGGTTTCGAGTGCAGTCGCTGTATATTTCTAGATGGTGAAATTTGGTCAGGCCTACTCTTCTCCATCTTCTCTCCACCACTTCCCTGCACCCATGCTAATGTGTTGGTGGAAAAATGGAAAGCAAGTGTGATGTACTAAATTTCATGGTAACTTGCTTATTGTTTAGGAGCAGATGAAGAACAGACCAGACTACCTTCGAATATTCATGGAAGTGAGCTAGGAAGTGTAGCCAAGCATATGGAATATTTTAAATGTTCCTTATGTTTGATCATGTTTTGGTAGCTCACCATAATTTTTAAAATAACGTTTCACACTTTTGGAAAGATTATTTGATGGATATTAATAAAAAATCATATTCAGTTTTCACCAAATTATGTGATAGTTATATTTCTAGTGTGGCAAATACATGTACATATCAACAAACCACATTTAGGTTAGCCTCTTGTTCTTGCATAATTGAAAAATCTGATAAAACTCTTGTACCCTTGCAAGTAGGAACTCTAGGGCAAGGGCTGTGTCTGAGTCTATCTTCTTTTCCTTAGAGATTTTATACCACCTTGTAAAAAGACTGTTGTTTACATCACAAATTTAAACACTCTGGATTGAGGAAATGCCAGATTTATGGTTGCCTGTGAGCTCATAATTCTCTTTCTTTGTATCTAATATGTTCACAGAGTAGATCATGAGTCCCTCGATCAGGGAAGAAAATTGCAGTTGTAATTAAAAGAGAACTAGAAGGTGCACAGCTAATCTACCCTTTCTGGTGAATTCAGTGGAAAGGAGTGCTTCCCCCTTTGGTGCTCCCAGGAAGGAAACAAAAGCCATGAGCCAAAAAACCATGTTACCAGCATTTTTCTCTTCTCCTGCTTGTCCTTATTCTCAGCTGCTAGAGATTCCCACATATCGCAAATGCAAAGAATGTTGATATCTTGCCTTCTCACCGCCTCCTCAGCTGGGTGTTCCCTCTGCCAATGCTGGTGCTCATTGCATTTCACCCAGAATCAGTTCAGGGAGTTTAGAGATCTGAAAATTCTTCCCTTCACCCTCTCTCCTGTTTTTTCTCTTTAGTTAGCTCGAGGCTGGATTTGCTCCATGAGCAAGTTCAATGAAAATTTTGGCAACTCCAGGAGGTTTGCTTTAAGCAGCTGTGGAAGAGCATCCTTGGGCTATTCAATCCTTGGACAGTTCAATCAGCTGAGTTTCAGAGGCTGCTGGCAGTTTTGGAGGTGATATAGCTTCTCAAATAGACTGCCATTATTAGGCAGCATTAAACATAGTATTATTTTACTACCAACTTCCCTATAATGGAATACCCTTACAGTAGCATGCTAAATTATATGAGTTTGTCATTGAAATATCAGCATTGTTTTGCCTGTAGCTGGAAGCACATAGAATGCATTCGTTCATTAAAAACTTGAGTTATATATACTTAAAACAAAAACATAAAGTCCAAGTGCTAAAGTTAAAGAACGTGATTTCTAGAAATTAATTTGCTGAGACTGCCTACTGTTTTCCCACAAATGAGAGCAGGGTCAATTTTTTTCTTCAAATTGTCTTCAAATTCTTCAAATTTTCTTTTAGAATTTGCTCCCTATTCTTTGTTGTTCAATAATTTTCTTAACTTGGATTGTGTATAAGGAGTTGATGGTTTTTGACTATGTTTTTGTTGATGATTTTTGACTGTGTTGTGCCCCTTGGAGAATAAGAAAAATGCTGAAGTACTTCTAATAAGCTTTTTGCTTTGTTCCAATCTTCTGATTAGCATTGTTACAAACCTTGTACTCAGTTATACAGGTACTGAGTTGATAGTTTCCACACCAACAGACTTATCACTCATAATGGTAATTTTGTTTTTCTTTCCATGGATTCCAGTTAGTCTACTTGACTCCATATGCAGGGCATCAATTTTCTGGGTAGTAAGACCCACTGGGATCTTGCCTGTTTTCTAGAAGCTGTTGCCTTTCCCCACTTGAACTTAAGAGTACCTGTTTTTAAAAAAACAATATATTTCATACCCATATAGTATTTTTTGCAGTCTCTTGCCTAGCTTAAAAAATCAAAAGTAACCCACTCCCACCCACTGTATGTTTACAATCCTACTTCAGCCGTAGTCATGGCACTGGAAGAACAAGTTCATCCCACGCTGTTCATCACTGCCCTCTACCTGGTGTTACTTCTCTCTCTGGTCCGCTAGCTGAGCCACGCTTGGGAGCTCTCCCTAATCCAATTCAGTCAAATTGAGCCACGTTAGGAAAGATTTGTTATTTAAATTGCTTAAGCTGATCTAGCTTATTTTGACTGCCATGTTTAGGTAGTTCTTATGGGTGCAGCTCAGCCAGAAGATTTGAGAAGTGGTTACCGTCAGCAGGATGTGGTGATGAAGTGGGGATATGAGTGGAAAAAGCAGATCTTTTCCAGCTATGGCCAAACTGGTTGAGGTGTACTTGTGTACAGCCTGAGATTTGGGAGCCTGCTTTTCTTCATGGAACACTCTGAAGTCTGTTGGGCCATTTAAAAAGAGAAAACTGCCCAACGCCAGTCCCTCTCTGAGTGCTCCTATTAGCCACAATTTCACCCAGAGCCACCTAGGGTACATTGGCCAAGAGGCTTTGATTGTCCACTTCTGAACAACTGCTGCCAGCATTTTGATCTAAAGTGCAGGTCTCCCTCTGGTGCCTACTTTGTAAAAGCACAAGATCTTTTATAATTGGGCTGAGCAATTGAAAACCAACTGTATGAAAAGAAAAAGATCTCTTTGTTGTCCTGGTAATAACAGTTCGGAGAGTGCTGACGGTAACATTAGACAGTACACTACTTTTTTTCTCATATTTCATAGCGCTAATCTACACATAAATTCAGAACTGTGCATTCACTGTCAGCTGCAGCAGTGCTTGTCTTCTGCACCTCTTCTAACAGTAAAATCTCCTGTTTGGGAGGTATATTTCTTAGTAGATACATGGAAATATGAGGATTTTTGCCACTTTCTAATCTTTTCCACTTCTTTACCAACTTCTTTTAGCTGTTCATTTTGGCAATTACTTGACCACTGTTCAGTCTTATAGAACTGGAAGTTTTCTGCTTTGGTGGATTTCGAGATGCCATGATCAAGATCTATTTAAAAGCCCTTTCCATACCGATGAAAAGGCCTTAACATCAGACACTGATAGGAGCACACTGCCAAATATCTTCCCAATAAAATGCTATCAGTTGTTGTCATCCCTGACGGAGGAATTTTTCATTTGAATCATTTTCTACCCCAGGGCATCTGACCCCTTTGGAGAACCCTGCTATATGTAAACAGTCCTAGAGTTTGCAGCTATCTATATGTAAATTTCTCTTTCCATATTCCCAAGAACAGAAATTGCGAATGTCCCGGTTATGCCAAACATCACATGAACTTCGTGCATTTTGGACTTGGTACCTTTTGGTTGCATCTTGTTGACTTTTGAGAATACCTTGACAGCTTCTGATATCAGCAGGCAGTTCTCAAACAACCACAAATGATGTGTGTGACTCAGTCAGGCATGTGGGTATTTCCGGAAATAGGTCTGTTTTGTAAATGCCCAAAACAATTGTTTAGAAACACACTTTTAGAGGATTGTTAATGTTATGGACACATGCTATTGTCATCCTTTGTTGTGAACCAGCATATGTCCAAAACCTTCCCTGGTGTGAGAAACAAAGCAAGAAAAAGGACTGATTTGGACTGCCCCAGCGTGAGCAAGGTCAGGCTGATACTTAGGGTTGATAAACTGATGGCAGCTGCACACCGGTTTGCCTGCTTGATGCGCTTGTACAGAACAGCAGCCTAAACCTGCTTTTGCAGGCAGCCTCAGGGCATCTCTGTGGAGGAAGCCCAGCACAAAACTGCTCCTCTGAGGTTCAGAATGCCTGTCTATGGGGGGAACAAGCTGCTAGCCCTGAAAGAAAGCCAGACGGTCTTTTGGCTCCCTTTGTGCTTTGCAACTCTTTGGAAAACTGCAGAGGAATAATATCATCAGGTTCTTTTGGGGTTTTATATGGAGCAGGGATGATGTTGGCTTTTATTCCTCCTCTCTCTACCCCGTTGAGATAATACTAATGTTTCCCCATCTGAGTGTTAGGCTGTAGCTAGGCAGTATGCAGCAGGAATGATGTGTGGGAAGGAGACATTGGTTGTTGTTGTTATTTTCCAGTGTGCTCCCTTGCATTGTACTGGCTCATCTGTTTTTATGGCTGAATGTTAAGCAGGTCCAGAACTTTGGCTAAAACGTACATATTATCTTCATCTGCTTAGCAGAGTTAGTTCCCTGAATGGGCACAATATGCAGCTGCGCAACAACAGTGCCAACACAACAGTGGGGGGGATAGAAGGAAATTTGAAGAAAAATGTCTTTTATTTTTATAAAGATTCTTGAAGGGAAGGAAGAGAGGATGAGCAGGTAGCAGGTCATGCAACTGATAATATGTTTCATTCAAATTGCCGTTAAATGTTTTCTCTTCATTCTCACTATGGTGAATTCTCAGGCTGTAACTGGACTTTGTGTTGTTTTCTTCTCCCATATTTTTCTAATTTTTTCATAGAAAACAAAGTGTTGAAGAAGCTCTTTCACACTCTCCTGTTCAGCTTTCAAAAAAAATAAATTGGGCTTTGTAATTCTGGCGCTGTCCAAGGCAGGTCAGTGACCTCATCTAAGAGCAACTCTTAGTAGATGATTACTTTTTCACTGCTAGCGTTTAGTACCTCCTTAAATTCTGCCCTTGAGTTTAGACATCCTCGCAAGGAAAGGCAATCTAGGTCCCAGTGGTAACAGATGTAACGTGGAGATGTGGTGAAAGATTACTTGCAACAAGATTCTCGTATTTTTTCAGTGGTATAAAAATTGTTTTGTCCTGGAGGCTCAGTCAGAGGCTTTATAAGGCTTCTGAATCTTACTCCTCTGTTTCCTTTCCAAGGAAGCTTCCTTTCTTTGTTGTAAGTGTTGTGTCTTTAATGATTTGTTTGCTTATAATCTTCCAAAGTGTCTTTGAATCAGAGAAACCTTAAAAATACCGTGCTCTGAAAATGCACTTGGTGCTGAGTGAGAATATTCCTCAAGAGGCTTTGCCATTTCTACTTGCTGTGATCTTCATAATAAAAAGGACACTGAAGATTAATGGAATTTATCCAATTTTCTGTCTGCACCAGATGATGGGAACGTTCAGTGAAATATAGCTCTGAATCTACCTGTTTACACCTGCAGTATGTTGCACTATATCCTTAAGATGGGAATCACTGTAAGGATTGTACTGCAAGGCAAGTGAGTTAACATAAAAGAATGTTTTTCAGTAAGTTCAGACCTCAGACTGGCTGCTGGGGGTAGGAGGTGTTCAGAAGAGTGCATTGCACCATCATAAAGATACTCCAAAATACCCAACTCTTTTCTTGGGATAAGCAATGTCTTTCTGGAAGACAGTACTTAAGCAAGGTGGTAATTTCAAAGTCGTCCAGTTCCACTGTAGGAATAATTCTTGTTTAGACTGAGGAAAGAAACTAGGTGTTGGTGCACTGTCTCTCGAAGTAGCCTTTCTCCCAGTTTAATTTGTTTAGAAATGGTTAAATTCCATTTACACATATCTTGAACAATTGAGTTTTGGGTTGACCTCAATGTAGTCTGAGCCTATCTACTTGAGCATGGTCTTCACTGGAGCTTAAGCACATCGTGGCCCCTCTTTGAGTCCTGACCAAGTTTATTCAGGAGTTAGCACCTAATTTCTCAAATCATGGTGCTTCTGAGCATCAGCCAGGCAGCCCTCTTAAGTGCTCTGCTTGCGGCGTTGTAGCCCTGCAAAATAATGGCCAGTATTAATTCATGGTGTGTTTCCTGCTTTTCCATTTGGCCATTTTACTCCCACCTTCTACTCTAAGTCGCTTTCAATTTTGTTGTTGCATATAGTGCTACAAGTACCTTCTTGTCTTCTTTTTATGAAACTACTGCCATATAGTATTTTCTACATGCAACCTTTGTATCCTTTGTTCTAACCTAGTCCTCACCTTCTCTTTACTTGGCTTCTTTCACAGACAGTGTTCCCTCTTCTCTTCTGCTTGAGTCATTACTCTCAAATGTTGTTTCCTTGAGCCTTATTAAAAAATACCATCAGCTCTGCCACCTTGAGAACTGAGCACAGCGAGGGATGGCGAGTTGTCTTTCAGATGATGCTGTCTCGGAGCATGCTGCTTTATTACTGCCTTCTGTTCTCTTGTCCTCCCTACTCCTCTCCTTCCTTCTCTTATTGTATTTTAAGACTCTGTAAAACAGCGATGTAGCTAAGCATTTAACAGCGAGATTTCAAGTTGTTTGGCAGATGCCAAGCTGAGCATTTTTTTAGAATGCCTCTGGTATAGCAGTAAGATCTGTTTCTGCCGATTTTGATTAATTAGTGGTTGTGTGCAGTCAAATACCTTGCAAACTGTGTTGGTGTGATTGAGTCACACCGCTAAATGCAATACCCGGTGGTTAAAAGTGAATGCATTTACCTTTGACCCTTTGCTCTCGCACTAATTTCATGCTAAATACGAAAGGGTATACTGCTGTCAGATCCATTGTACCTGCATCTACCGCTAAGGAGTGTGTTTTGGAAACCACTCAGAATAAAGTAAATACTGGTGCTGTGCTACTTAGTGGGATATTTACTGTTTTCTAAAAGAACTGAAAGCCAATCCTGCAGCTTTCACTTGTGTGGAAAATGCACACTCAAGCAAACAGTCCCCCGGACTGATTTATTTTTTCAAATAATTTTAAAATATATTAAAATAATTGTTTATTTTTCATGTCTGAAATATGTTTGTATATAGATTATTAGGACAAAAGCAGTTATAGAGACGCGCATGCATTTTCACACTTCGCCAGAATATGTAGAAGAGAACTGATTCCCAGGCCTGAAAATGGTTATCTGAATGAATCCTCACATACTGTACTTGGGGCTCCTCATGGTCCTTAACATACTTCCTTAATTAAGCTGCTCATTTCCTAGATTTAAATAGCTGTCCCCAGCTGTTGTGCATTAGCAAATCCCCACTGCTAGGCTAAAAAATTGGCTGAAACTGTTTTTTTGTTTGTTTGTTTTCTTTTTTTTTTCTTTTTTAATTTAGAATTTGGTTTGTGTTTAATTTAGCCAGTGTTTACTACTATAACTTCTTCTGTTTCTCTGGAGAGAGAGGCTCAGGCAGTGAAGTAATATTGTATAACATACACAGTAACACTTAGGTAGATGTATGAAAGCCGAATCCGAGGAATTAAAAAGAATCTCTTTTCATTATTGAACATGGAAATGACAATATTATGCTAGGTAAGCAAATGAAACGCAGATTAATCTAGAATTCCAAATATATGATGACATGGCTAGGCACATTTCTAAGTAAGTATTTAAATTTATTGAAAAACATGCTGAAAATATGATATATCTGTTAAAGACTGAGTTTTCTATAACCTACAAGAATACAGAAAATTATAGAAAAATATAAAATGCTGTGTGTTTTGCTGCCGGAGAATTACATCACTGAATCTGACACAGGCTGAGCTTAAGTAAACATACATACACAATAGTTTTACATACATAATCCATTCCTAGTAGGAGTAGCCACCGTTTTTATCGAAGCAGAGGGGTACTTTCTTCATTTCAGCTTATTCAGCTGTCTTGGTTAATTAATTTATTAAAAGCTAAGAAAACATTTTGGGCTTCAGAAAATGTCACGTATTCCTGCCTACATAAAAGAGTGAGTATGATATGGATCAAGATTGTTCACTTCCAAAATCTTAATGTATCCAGTACAAACAAGCAAACAAACAAAAAAACAACAAAAACTTAGCTCCCTCCTACTGATTGTTTTGCCAGAACAATTTCTAATAAAGTCATATTAAGTAAATAAAAACAAATTAAGTATTCAAGTGTATAGTCTATTTTTATTTAAATAATGATAAAATAAACTAAAATGAAAAGGTAAGTTTGGTACATTCTACCTGAATTTTAGTTTGTATCAAAATAAAAATTCACACAGGCTATAAATAACATCCTATGCTTTAGAATTTAACATATTTTCCTTAAATCTTTTAAAATTAAGAATGATGTACTGCTTGACCAAATATAAAATCAATGAAATACTTTCACACCTTTATCATCACGCTAATAAATGTGAATGATGTATCATCCTGTTTGGCAAAACCTGCCAAGTGTAGTTAAAGTTGGTCCTTATCATTCCAGCTTAAGAATACCAATCAATGAAAATGGGCCTTTCGTTGTAATGTCAGGTGCAAAGACTTAAAATGTAAGATGCAGGCAACTAGAAGACCTTAATCTAAACCAGGATTAAAATCTGTAGTGGTTTTAGTTACTGGAGTTTGTTTTTGTTTTTACCCCAGTGAGTCAATTCTGCTGCTCCCATGCCTTCGTGTTTATTCATTCTTGTTATAGCACCTATCTGGTACAACAGGGATGGATATACCCTAAAGGAAGAACAGAGCAAGCTGAATCATAAAGGCTTTATTCCCAAGTTATAACGAAGGACAGAAACAGAACAGAAAACTGTAATCTTTGGAAACTGCAGATACGGTTGAGGACAACGAGTGGAAAGACCATCTAACTAAACAGGAGGAAGCAACACTCACTAAATTCACCTGATTAATTTCCATTTTGGTGGCAGAGAGAGTTAAAAAGGGCAGGAAAGAAGATGGGAGCAAATTTGAGTTAAAGTAAATTTGGTAAGTGGATAGATGAAGAGGACAGAATAGGAAAAGTAAATTTAAAGAAGCAATTGAACTTAGCTGAAAAGCAAGTTTAGGTAGCTGAACTTTGTTTTAGCCCCTCTGTAGCACCTGAAACGTACTTCTTTTTTCTCCTTTAAATTTGGCTTTCTATTTGGTGTGGTTTGGTTTATCTCTCATTCTCTGTGTGTGGTATAGTCTTCTTTCTGATCGCTAACGCTTAAAAAACAAACAGCAACAGAAAAGCCAACACCAAACTCATTCAGATAATTCGGGAAAGCAAGGTGGAGTTAACTACCCAGCAACGTGTAGGATGACTCATGAGTCAGGAGACTCATGGTCTGAAAAGATCCTCAATTACCCAGGGCTGGACCCGGGGTATCCAAACAATAGGAGATGGGGATTCAAGGTGCGATTCTATTGCAGTTTTTAGGCTGAGCTGAGTGCAGGCTTTTTGTGGTTTCCCTTTCGAGCCATCTCAAACTGCAGTTTCCTGCTTAGGGTGAGCGCTGCTGGATCTCTTGGCGAGGCAACAGAGAGCTGGTGAGTTTTCTTCTGAGTGTTGGGGTGAGGGTAAAACGTCCCCAAATCCTCTCGGAAATCAGATGAACCCCAGCACTGTGCCTGGGGGTGTGAAGAGCGGGGCTGTGGCAGAGATACTTAAGTGGCTGCTGTGAAACTTCCCTTATAAGAAATCTGAAATTCGGGTAGGTGACTTGATGAAATGACCTTTCTAAGGCTTTGCTGAATGTAGGAGTATTGTGGTACTTAAGAGTTCAGCTTATCTTTAATAGGCTCAGCTATTAGGAGGCAATTGATTGTGGGGAGGAAGGGAAGAAAAGAGAAGATTAAAAACAGAAGAAAAGATATTGTGACAGTGAAACAAAGTATTCCATGACCCACTACAAGAAGTCTTCAGACATTTCAGTAAGGGCACAAGAATAATTGCGATAGATTGTCACTGAATGGTGCCATTTCTGCTTAAAGTCATTGGAATTGTCAAGTCTTAGCAAGATGAGAGAGTCCACAATTCCAGGGAAGAGCCATGTTTAATGGAAACTATATCTGATGCTAGCAAAGGCCATCAAACCCAACAGCGATGTTTCTGAGCTGGACCCGGCTATCCTTTTTGAGGAAGACCTTTCTCTGTCTTGTTTTTGTCTTTGAAGAAATTTGAAAAGCCTTTCTGATGCCTGCTATCGGCTGACAGAAAAGAGAAAGTAATTAAACTGATTCTTCAAGAGCTGCAAAATCCCTGTAACTAATACAAGGGGTTGGGGAAAGGTAATGGTGAAACTGTGACTGCCTGTTTCAGTGTTCACAGAATATCCTGAGTTAGAAGGGACCCACAAGGATCAGAATTCCAACTCCTGGCTCCACACAGGACCACCCAACATTGAAACCCTGTCTGTGAGAGCATTGTCCAAATGCTTCTCGAACTCCAGCAGGCTGGGGCCTTGACCACTGCCGTGGGCAGCCTGTGCCAGGGCCCAACCACCCTCTGGTGAAGAACCTTTTCCTAATCCCCAGCCTGACCCTCTCCTGACACAGCTCTGTGCCGTTCCCTTGGATCCTGTTGCTGTCACCAGGGAGCAGAGATCAGCACTGCCCCTCGTGAGGAATTTTGTTCACCTGTAACATCACACCTCATCTGTAGACTTGCATTCTATTCCACCACACCACAGATGAAATTAATGTTGTGTTGGCACAAGTTAGCACTGCTGCCACAAAAAGCAGGAAAGCCCTCTTCCTGTGCTTGGCTGCTCCTTCATGCCTCCATGTATAGCAAAGCTGTTGTGCTAATGCTGGAAAATGGTACCTGAAACAAATTTGAAAATATCTTTTTCTTTATTGGGATGCTATTAAGCTGGATCTCTTTCCCAAGCTGGTTCATTGTATAGCGCAAAAATCTGTGCCAAAGTTATGGGGGAGAAAAGATTTAATACATGTCCAAAGAGCATGGATTACTTATTTTTCAGCTGCTGGTGCCCATGCTGAAAGAAGAGTACTTTGTATTTTTTTTTTTTGATGTGACCACATCAGTTATTCTGGGATTTTGAGCATTTTTGTAGAAATATCTTCAGTTTTAATTTGGAAGACAAGGCTCCTACGTTGTCATATGTTTCTGGCACTGGCATCCGAGCTATGTGATTGCCTGAATATCAGCTTGCTGTAGGGCACGGAAATTCTCACAGATGGAATTTGTTTGGGCTTGGGGCGGGGAAAAGGATGACAAGATGGTGGGGCTTTGTCTTCCTGGAAGTCAAAGGCAGTGAACTTTTTAACAATGGTGGGTTTTTTTGTTACTGTTTTTGTGGTGGTTTTTCTTTTTGTTTTCTTTGTTGGGAGTGTTGACCTGATTTTTGATGCCTCAGCTTGCATTTTGCCACTGTGGCATATCATCTTCAGGGTGTTTTTAGGAACTTCAATATATTATTTATCCAAATGAACCAGGATCTCCTTGATAAAGTTATTTCTCCTGGAATGCATTGAGAGTTATGTCTCTTGTGATTCCCGTGTGAGTAGATAGGCAGGGTGCCTGCACAGTACCCCATAACCTTCTGAGGGAGGACTTGGTGTATTCTAAAAAGAATGGGGACTGCAGGGTTTCAAAGAAGAGGCCATTCTGTCAACTCTTGTAGGAAAAAGAAGTTAAATAGGTCTTGAATTATGTTAAGTGCATTGAGTTGCTTTAAGTCATGTGTTGGAATATTCTAACTGAGATCAGACAGAAGAATGAAAAAGTATCTAATTTTTTTAAATTATTTTGTTTATTGGGGAAAATAAAACTTTCAGGAGAATTGAAATTGAGTACTGTATCCAGTTCTGGGCTCCCCTGTATAAGAAAGACAGGGATCTGCTGGAAAGAGTCCAGCGGAGGGCCACAAAGATGATAAAGGGCCTGGAGCATCTCCCCTATGAGGAGAGGCTCAGTAAGCTGGGTCTGTTCAGCCTGGAGAAAAGAAGGCTGAGAGGGGACCTGATACACGTTTACAAGTATCTTAGTTGCAGGAGGCAAATGGAGGTGGGGAACCTCTTTTCGGTGGTCAGTGGGGACAGGACAAGGGGCAACGGCCTTAAGCTGGAGCACAGGAAGTTCCGCACCAACATGCGGAAGAACTTCTTCACGGTGCGGGTGACGGAGCACTGGAACAGGCTGCCCAGGGAGGTTGTGGAGTCTCCTTCCCTGGAGATCTTCAAGACCCGCCTGGACGCCCACCTGTGCAACCTGCTGTAGGGAACCTGCTCTGGCAGGGGGGTTGGACTCGATGATCTCTTGAGGTCCCTTCCAACCCCTGCAATTCTGTGATTCTGTGATTCTGTGAAATTTCCCACAGAAATTAAATGAATTCGATGAAAACAGCACTACTGATAAGGAAATATTTCATTTGAAAAATTCCTGGCTACGTTTAAGTTTAATAATTAGTTACCTTTCTGTTGGTTTGTACTTTCAAAGCTGCCTCTAATTCTGTTCTTAAGTGTCACTGGTCTGAATTGTACAGATCGTGAGGGCTACTACTACAGCTCAAGCACTTGATTTCCTGATTACCTTGGCTTTTCCATTATGCTTCTTTACCCTCTTGTCAATGAAATATTAGTCCTCATCTTTCTACTTCTGAAGAGTACTGAGTGGCTTTCGATGTAAGAGGAGCTCTAACCAAAGGTCTGCCTAGATGGTGTCACGTCTTGAAATGACAGTAGCGAATGGGTAAAAAATAATAAGATGGCACAAAGTGATTCTTCCTTTCACATACCCTTCTCCTAAATGGGAAACAGTAATTTAAGAGCTTCCCGAGGTAGAATTTTCATTCAGTGCTTGGTAATCTATAATGAATCCATTGCTCGTAGATTCGCCATCCACAGTGCCATGTGGTAATGTTCTTTCTCTTGATTTTATTTTTAAATAAAATGAAGGTTTTTTTCTGTTTTTTTTTCTTTTTTTTATCTTTTTCCAATGGATGTCCCTTGCCTTTCCCTCGCTATCCCCTCACCCCTTTATTATGTTATGGGAAATACAGGAAATATTTCCCTTTATTTCCTTATCCATCATTTCCTATACGCCTCAATCTCTTTCATCTTTTTCCTAGACTCTGAGTCTGTTTAGTTTTTCCCTCTCTGGAAACAGTTACAAATTTCTGACCATCTTGTCATCTGATCTTAAAGAAGGAAGAAAAAATGAAGAGAACTGCACATGTGATATGTATAGTGTTTAGGTTTATACCATGCAGTGCTTGAGGCATTCAAGTAAACTTCTAAACGTTCATCATCTGTGATTTTTCCACATTGGACAAATGTCCAGACCCCAGAGTTCAAAATTTTCACGTTTGTGATGAGTTGATCCAACAAGAAGAACCTGATGGTACTGGAAAGTATAAAAAAGAGGGATCATTAGATTTTTATTTGGGGGTGGTGATTATGTGAGCTAAAATAGTTGGGGAAAAAAGATGAGACAAAACCATGCAGAAGTCATCTGTGCTTGTAAGGTTCTATCTCGAGACTTTGAGATATGAAGCTTGATTCGGCAGAAGATTCAGTTTAACACATTGTGTGGCTCAACATAGGAATCCTTGCAAATATGAGGAGCTCAAAAAAGAAGGCTCCCAGAGTACCATCTTGTTCTAGGAAGGTGGATTGCAAAGTTGCTTCTCTTTCCTGTCCACCTCCACCCGAATAAAACCATGCTCCCCCATAAGCATTTCTGTCCCAAATACACAAAGATTGTGAAACTTTTAAAATACCATCAGCAGAACCTTAATTTCAGCAGTTAGTTTAGAAAAGTCTTGAAGAATTTTTGATTAATTTCAATTATTCCCATTTTCACTGTCCAGAACTGTCTCCAGGCTCCTTGATTCAAATTAAATTGCTGTGATTATCTTTATATTCCATAGTTGCGTAGTACAAAGTAAATCCTCTCCACTAATACTCAGAAACAGTTAAAAGTATTTTCAATTAACATATTATTAAAACGAAGAAGAATAGCGGAAAACAGACTTCCATAATCAGTCATGTCCATATTATTTCTCCTAATTCTGTCAAACAGATTTTATTTTAGTTTGGTTGCAACCTTTAGCAGTTTTTTTCTAAAAGTTAATTTTTTTTTGAAGTGAGAACTTATTGCACTTTGTTGGAATGACTTCCCTGATTTGTGACTGTATTTTGAGTTCTAGATTTCCCTTCCTTCTCACATAAACACATAGATTACCTTCCTGCACGTTATAGTCTGTTCACAATTGTTAGCTCCAAAGATTAATGTGTGTCTGATAATGTGAAAGGACTATCCATTGTGTTATCAAAATCCTACCTCTTACCCAAACTGATGATCTTGTCTAAAAAACTAGTAGTAAACACTCCGTTGTAAACATATACTGCCTTGGAAAAATATCCTATAAGGGAAAAGGAAACACTGGTGAATCTGATTTTTTTTATTTTTCTTTCAGGGGAGGAATGGTGATGTAGACTGCAAACTGGATACCTTGGTCTAGACAGGATACTGGCACTTGGAAAGCTGTGAAGGTGTAAGAGTCAACCTGCACAACTTATGCAGCAGTGTTTTAGGATGTAAGGAGGTAGATTAAAACAGTTATATTAAGGTTAATGGTAGAAGAAGGGTTACATTTCTTCTCACTCCCATCATGTTAAGCTCAAAAAAAAAAAAGAAAGGGGGGAGGTGGGGGCAAAATAAATGTGTACACTAACAGTAGTTGGTATGCAAAAGTATATCTTTTTCATATCCTGTCATACAGTGGTAGGTAGAAAAAAAAAAAAGAATATCCTGTCATATGTTACTATTAGCAGAGTGTATCTGAGATGTACCACACAGATGCATACAAAATGCTTTAGAAGGAATAGTCTATTTTCTCAGATTTCCTTTTGAAAATGATAATTGCTGTTTATGTATAGTGGGAACAGAAATGAAATTTCACATTCATCAGTAAACTTATTATTTAGTCTGTTTTGCTTCCCTTTCTTCTCACTCTGGTGAGATGTCACAGAGTTCTGGAAGTGTCAAGAAGAATCATTTAATTCAGAAATTGGCATCTGAATATCACTTTTTTTTTTCTTTTAACGCTTGACTTAAAGGTTAAATGCTTTCCCAGTTTTGAAGCAGTCATGCGTTGTTTGTTTTTTTAACAAAGAACTTGAATGAATATTCCAATCTGGGCCTTGAATAATTATTTCTAAATGTGAGATGACAACTTGAAATGACAGTATGCATACAGAACAAAACCAAAAATTTTTATGTAACCTTTTTGTGTTTATGGAGAGTACTGATATATGCACCTGCAAAAGTTTGTGTTTTTTTGATTTTCTTTTGTAGATTGGGATGGTTTCATTTTTACTTACCCTCTGTTTTAGTTGTTAGAAAGCAAGACTTCTTCAACCATGCAGTCAGGTAAGGAACTCATGGAAGAAGAAGCCAAGACCTAATCCTTTGTTTTGACATGCATTGTACTTGATTACGGTGAAAAGATTCATGTCATGAAACAAAGGCTTACAGACTTCAGGTAGCACAGCTTTTGTAGGAGGTGGACTTTTCAAAAACATGGTAATGTCCTCATCTGTTTAAAAACTGTTCATAAACAGGGAGTAAAAGACAAACATGCAAGGAAGAAACCAAAAGGTTTCATTCAAATGGTTTCTAGCATTCTGTAAAATGTAATTAATTAGTATTTATGAATTCTAGATTACACATATAATTATCTTTAAACTTACATACATTTTGAAATTATTTTCACGTACATAAATTCAGCATTCAGCCTCCAATATCCAAAAAATAATTTCTTCAACCTGGGGGGAAAAAAAAAAAAGGAGATATGGGACTCTGGGTTAAATTTCCTTTGTATTCATGATAAACCTGTATAATCAATGCTGCTTTTAAGCGGCTACTATTTTCTTCATAATTCTTCATTCTCTTTATTTCAGAAAAAAACTCACCATTGCTGTGTCTCTGCTAACTTTTGTTTTCCTGCTCTTTCCCATTTCCATCATGTAGGCATATGATTCCACAGTAAACCAGATAAGTTGAAAACCAAAACTTTTTTTTAGGCATATTCATTTCCAGCAGATCCATTTGCAAGTTTAATTCATAACATTGCCACATTTTGGAAAAGGGAGGGACCAGGTACATTCTTAACAGTAACTGAGCTAAGTTGTTCCAGATTCAACAGAACATGGAAGAAAGGTATTTGTTGTCATGGTTTATAATTGTGAGAACAAATCTTTTTAAAACCTTGTCTGCTGGGAGAGAGCTCGCGTTACTGATATGCATTTTTTGTAAGTGCATTTTTAAGAAGAAAAAATTTTACTACGTAGTATTTAACTTCACCAATTTGTGTGATTTCAGATCAAAAATATCTTTCTCGCATTGATGGTATGACTATTTTCTCTCAATAAAGAGGAAAATACAGCCTTAAAGTCAAGATCTAAAATAGTCACTGAGTATATCTGTTACTCAAGTAGCAAAATCTGGAACATGTCCACTCATGAACTACGTGACAAAGTGCAGCAGTTTGGACGCAGTTTCCTGGAAATTCCTTTAAAAATTCATTAGTGCTTTGGATCGCATCTAAATTTATGCATTTGTTTCAGAGACTCAATTCTGTTCTCTGTATCACTATTGTAATGGTAATAATATCAATTCATTTAGTCTAATTTTTGAGTAGCTGCAGAGATAAGACTGTTTTGTTCTGAATAGAACTAATTGTACTTTAAAACTGCTGAAGAATTTAAAATTCTACCAAGAACTATCATAAAAGATCTTTAATATGCAAACATCTTTTTTGAAAGTTATGTTTCAAAAGTTATTCAAGTTGGCCGCTAACTGTTTTGCATAATGAAGTGATACTGGACGTTACCAACAGATGACTAGATTCATTCTCAGCACCTGGAAGAGGGGCATACATATTTTTGAAGAAAATCCTGAGTTCCAGAGATTTTCAAAAGATGTTACTACTTATAGAAACAGATGGACTCCTTTTGCAAAGAGTTCACAACATTAAATCTTTGGATGTAATATAATTATGCAGTAATAATGCTAGGAATTGAGACAAATGTGTAGAGAGAAAGCAAATCTCATTTGTCCTTCCAGTTAAAAGAACATGAAATACTCTTCTGTATTCCAACGCGACTGTAACTATACAATGATAAAAGTATAATGCTATTTTCCTGGAATTGGGTGGCTTGCTTCTAAATAAATTATTCCTATTTTATACAGGCAGGGATTACCAAGTTTAGAAATTTGGAAGACCCACATGCTAAATCTTGCCTAAGCATTTCCTGAATTTGAGTACTTGTTTGTGCAATGAAACTAACAGGAATTACTTCTGGAGAAAAAGTGTTTTGTGAATTAGTAACTATTGGGGAATGATAGCTCCCCACTGTTGGCACTGTCCTGTGATGACTGTTTTACGGGGTAGGCAATCTCTAAATAACATATATGTTGAAATGTAAGGAGATTTTTATGTAATTTTTTTTTTTTTTTTTCTTGTGGCATCAGTTTTGACATCATTTTTTTATTCCAGTGGAGAAAGGGGGAAAAGGCTAGGATGCTATATTTTAAAAACAGCTCTTTAGTAAAAAAGTGTTTATACTTAGAATGCATATTTAAAGTCATTTTAAATACAAAAAGTTATAGTGAAAAGGAAAATAGATGCCACTTTGTATTACATACTTAAGTCTTTATTCTCCACAATCCTGTTAGTGAATTCCTCTGTTTCATAAACAAAGAGACAAGGTAGCCATTTCTTCTCTAGAACCTATGTAGTAAAAAAGAAAAAAAAAAACAAAAAAAAAAAAAAACCCATAATTTGAGGTCTGTTTGTGATGTGCACATAACTACTGCAAAAAGAAAACTTTGGGGCCAACTTGAAATGCTTTAGCCTGTTTGCAAGCAGTCACTGTACCGCAAACAGCTGCATAGATAAAAGTGAACACAGTTTTAATTTATTGATTGTTTTAATAGGGACAGCATTATTTTGCAGAGTACTTTACTTCTGTGTGGAAACTAGAGAAATAAGTAAGAGCTTAATGTGCTGTTACAGTGTAAAATGATGAGGAAAATAATCCTCAAGGCATTATTTGGAGAGCAAACTATGATGTAGTGACACATGACTTTTTTTTTCCTCTTTTTTTTTTCCCCGAGAACTGTTCTTTAGAACAGATTGAGTGTCATCTTAGAAATGAGTAGAACGAGTGAGTGAGAAGGTATCAAAGGCCAACATAGGATCCATTTCTGGTGGAAAATATACAAAAATATCTTCCTCCTTTGTGACACAGCACGTTGGAGTCCACTTGCAAATATTTTTGTAGTAATAACAGAGAATTGATGGATAATTTTATGTGACATCTTAAGAGGGGGAAACTTGAATGCAAGTAGAGAGGGAAATTTGTGCTTCTAGAAGGTAACTCTTTATTTCTTCATTTCTGAGACTGGACTTTACAAATTTTTGTGCTGTGTCGTTCATTACTAAATGAAGATTTTGGACATGGTTTAGCTTAGGAGAAGTCTCAGGCTTCTCACAGACCATAAAGATCATTGGCAAAATCTCCAGAATAAATAATACAGGTTTTTCTATCTGCCATACCACCTAGGACCAGTTTTAAGATGGTGTTCTCCAGGCAAAATATATGAGTGAGAAGAAATGTTTGGACTAATATTTCCTTTAACACCCGTTTCTGGAAACTGAGTGTAATTTTCATTTTCGTATTCCAATTGAGAGGGTAACAAGTAAAAGATTCTTCTGAAGAAGGTCTTTATACTTATGTTGTAAGATTAACAAGATTTTCTGATGTAATAGAGAAGTCACACCCGCTCTGATTTTTTTTTTTTTGTAAAACAAACAGCAAGTCAACACTTGAATTGTTGAAAAATGAGCAGAATTGATGCTGCTGTTGATGAAGTTGCCATTGTCCAAGCCTAAAGCACCTCCCTTTTCCTGCTATTTCTGTTGTCATTGCCAAAGCAGGACGAATTTTGAGATGGGACAGCGCGTTTAATTAACCTGTGCCTGTATAATCAGTTTAATTTCTGCTGTCATATTTTGTATGCACATATGAACAGTGGATAGAATCAACAAATTATGGAGCTTAAAACTGTGCATATTGTCAAAAGACAACTGAAGAAAATCATATAAGCCTTTGATTCAGGACCCATAACATAGTGCATTGAATGAATAGCGACATGATATTTAAAGGTATGCATCATGCTAAAGCATTAAGATACGTTTCACGAAAATAGTAATTATTAGAAATATAATTCCATATAAAAGTCAACAAGAGGCATATGTATGTTAAAAACATTAATAAAATCTAGGCCTCTTTTATATCTGATTGGCACGTTTGAAGGATGAAAAGATGAAGCTTAGGAACCCCTCGAAGTTATAAATAATGGTGAAACAAAGAAGCCATTTGAACAGAATTCAAAAGCTTGTACTACTAATGTGCCATGTGCAGGCCTAGTAAAAAGTAAATCATGCCAAAGATCGTGAACTTCCTTTTTAATTACTTTTTTGTATTAAAAAATGTACACATTGTCAGAACATGATAAAACTTCCTTGTTGTTACAAATAAATATTAAAATCTTGTAGACTGAAGGAATCTTTGCCAAGCATAGTTACCAGCAACAGCTGGTATCTGTATAGCTTCATCTGTATCCCATAGCTCTGTTCCAAAAGAAAATGGAAGTGGGAGTGGAATCACAGAAGCTGCAGCGGTATTAAGTGAGAAACAAGAATTTATGTTTAGATCAAAAGCTGGGCAGATATGGAGAGACCTGACGGCTGAAACAGGGAAATGCCTGGTTCCATTTGTCCAAGGAAAAAATAGATAATCTACTAATAAATCCCACAGAGAAACAACGTAAGAACTTGGAGGCATCTGTGCAGCATTGAGGTTGATTAATTAGGGGAAATTTCCGCATCACCCTATTTTCTAATGGGGTTACATCAAGTATTGAGAGAAGTTATATTACAGGCAGAGAGACTGGTGACTGTGCCCATACAGCACCTTCATCTAGGAGATGCTGGAGCTGAGGCAAGGAATACAAAAAAAGCTGGCAAAGAACGTTGATCTTAAGTTTGGCCTGGAATTGTTTAGTGTGTTTTTCTGCAGTTGAAAACAAAAATGTGGTTATGGTCTTGTGTCCAGATGCTTGAATTATGTCTTGCTAATATAAACTTTACTCCCTGTTTATCCTTAATCTTACATGGAAAGGGTGAGAGAAGTCTGGTAATGCGAGTAAGATGTGTGAGTATTCTGTCTTCTCAAATGCAGCGATTCCAAAGCAATCTGTCTCTAGTCAACTTTGTTTAACATAAGCACCTCAGGACCTCCAAGGGGAAACAAAACAAATGAGATTGCTACCAAGTAAGCTTCTAAGAGCTTGTCTAAGGCCTGGTGTCCCTTCTTCCTGAGATCTGGCCAAGTGATCTCCAGTAGCAGGCTCTTCTCTGTCCCTTCTTCAGACAGTGGGCTGCTGGAAAGCCTCATTTGATTCTGGTCTACACAAGTAGTATTAAGAATTTGATAAATCAAGTAGAGCATACTAAGTTCCCTATTCAACCGTCCTGTGCTTTTCTTTTTCTTGCCCTTTCTTGCTATATTTCCCACTGCTGAAGTTAGCTTAGCCATGACAAAGCATTCTCTAACGTTTGGAGTCCATTTGCGTTGTGACCTACTCTCTCCTTAAGACACTATCTTTTGGTAAAACATTTTGCATCTTTGTCAGTCATTTGCCTTTGTAGAGTCTTTGTAATTGAGCACTGTTGAAGTTTCAGTTTCTCCTGCTTTGAAGGCAAATGTCCACCATCTTGGTACTTAATGATGAATTCTTCACCTGCTACTCTATATTATTCTAGCTGCATGATAAAGTGACAATGTTTCTGTTGGTAGTATCTTTAAAGTAAATAGGAGTCAAGGTGTTGAAGCTCTTACTGTGAGTTAGCTTGAATTTATTACTACATATTCCCAAATTATCACATCCAAAAACAGGATCATCTTGAAGTGAAAGAGAATTTTTTGTTATTCATGCTGTGGGAGCTACCAATAGCATTTCAGTTTTCTGTATTTTTTTCCTTTGGGATAATACTGGTTTTGCCAAGTTTGAGACCTACACTATTCATGGATGCAGCGGAAGGGTAGCAGAAGGGTAGCTGTCTGACTATTCCAGACAGAATATTTACCTCTGGGGGAAAAAAGACCCATGATTTACTTCCTGAGGTATAGCTATTGCTAATGAGTAGGAGACGGGAAAACTTTCTTTTGGAATGTTTGTGGGTTATGCTGAGATCTTCTGGTGACTAGTGATGAGAAAAATTATTGATAACTTAAAGAGAATAACAAAGTAATACTTAGTTGCCTTGCCTGCCCAGAATGCTTAAATCAAGTGCTAGTGGTTTCTAATAGTTTCTTCTCATTAGGGCTTTTGTCATTTAGAAAGATAAGTGTGTTAGATGCTACTTTCTCATTTCAAGAGGAAGAAAATCACATGTTTTTGCAGGCATTTGTTTATATCCAGTACATGTACATATATTAACAGCTTTTCATGTATTTTCATTCTAACAAGCTGTGTCCCCCAGGGGTCTGTCTTGGGACCAGTACTCTTTAACATCTTTATTAATGACATAGATGATGGGGTTGAGTGCACCCTCAGCAAGTTTGCTGATGACACCAAGCTGAGTGGTGCAGTTGACACAATAGAAGGAAGGGATGCCATCCAGAGGGACCTCAACAAACTGGAAAGGTGGGCTCGTGTGAACCTGATGAGGTTCAATACAGCAAAGTGCACGGTCTTGCACTTGGGTTGGAGTAATCCCGGATGTATATACAGACTGGGAGAAGAACTCCTTGAGAGTAGCTCTGCTGAGAAGGACATGGGAATCCTGGTGAATGAAAAAATTAACGTGAGTCAGCAGTGTGCTCTTGCAGCTTGGAAGGCCAGTGGTATCCTGGGCTCCATCAGAAGAGGAGTGGCCAGTAGGGAGAGGGAGGTGATTGTCCCTTTCTGCTCTGCCCTCATGAGGCCCCATCTGGAGTACTGCGTCCAGGTCTGAGGCCCCCAGTACAGCAAAGATGTGGAGCTGTTGGACAGGGTCCAGAGGAGGGCCACAATGATGATCATAGGGCTGGAGCACATCTCCTACGAAGATAGGCTGAGGGAGCTGGGAGACTGGAGAAGAGAAGGCTGCAGGGAGACCTCATTGCAGCCTTCCAGTATTTAAAGGGAGATTATAAACAGGAGAGAAATCAACTTCCTACAAGAGTAGATAGTGATGGGACAAGGGGGAATGGTTTTAAGCTGAAGGAGAAAAGGCTTAGATTGGATGTCGGGGAAGTTCTTTGCTGAGAGTGGTGAGGTGCCAGCACAGACTGCCCAGAGAAGCTGTGGATGCCCCATCCCTGAAGGTGTTCAGGACCAGGTTGGATGGGGCCCTGGGCAACCTGGCCTAGTACCTGATCTGGAGGCTGGCAGCCCTGCCTGTGGCAGGGGAGTTGGAACTTGACGGTCCTTGGGGTCCCTTCCAACCCAGGCTATTCTATGATTGGTCGTGCTGTTGTATGAAATAGAAAATTTCAGTCTCTCATCTCCTCATAAATAAAAGATTAGCACAATTATAAAAAGTCAGTTTATAAGCAAGATTTGCGAACCTTTTTTGCAGTAGCTGGATATCTGTAAGTAGGGTAAGGCAGTTGATGAAATTCTGAAGTAGACGTTAGCTCGCACCACAACAACTTGCTGTGATTATTGCTGTGTACGTTTTAACTGGGAAGCTCTGTGATGCTGACACTTTTGCATCAGTTACCAGTAGTGACTTGCCAGGAAGTAAATTTCAGGGTTTTCCTGAAATGTACTGTTTCTCCAGTAAGTTCACTCTCTAAAGCAAAGTGACTGTGTCACAGGTCCTTTCTCCTCACCCATTCCAGGTGTTCTCCCTGGAAAAGGCTTCTTAAGATCTTCTTTTTTTCTGACTATGAACTGTATTTTTCCAATAATCATTAAGGAGTTGCATATACAGCAATACTCAGTTTGCTGAATGTCAATGTGAGGCATAAAACTTCCTCATGTGCTGCTTGAGGAATTTCCTGTGCGGCCTGGGTGTGGCATGTGCCTTGCCACTGCCACAATTTGCTAACCATTTTCTTTGAAGAGAATATGGTAACTATTTTTTTGTATTGTCTTTGTAAAGATGTTGGATGATTATTGATAATCAAATTGGTTGTAAATTTTGAGCTTGACCAGGACCCTTGCATTTTTATAGGCAACTTGACTGGAAATTTATGCAGAGGGTGAACTAGAACTTTAATTATGACTCATAGGGCATAATATCAGTTGAGTTTTGCAGACAACCACAATGTTAGCTCACGCATGACTTGCATTCAGGAATCCGAAAAAAATAAACGTGCTTTTGTCAAAATAAAGCTTGGAAACAGGAAATATCATGATGCTTGTTTTAACACAGTTACTTCAGTTTTAGAAATAAGGTTGAGAATACACAGTTGTCTTTGTTGCACTGCCAGTACCAAGGACCACAGGAGGTTTATTAGCTCCATACTTGACTCCTGTTCGTATGTACAAAACTTTACCATACCAACTGCTTCCTCAGAAGGAGACTGGGGCTGTCAGCCTGCAGCACTGGTTCGCAAGTGCAGTGGCTGTAGGCTGTGAAGTGTTGGTCCTGTGTGAACTCGTGAGGGTTAGCTCTGTGTTGGCAGGCCTGGGGGGTGCCACATCAGCCATCATCTGTCGTCTCAGATCTATCATAAAAGTCACACGAGAGCTGTATCATCTGCTGTAGCTGATTTGACAGGAAGACAGTAGTCAGCCCATATCTGATCCACATTTAATTTGTGCAGCCCTGGGTTCCGGAATAACGTATATGTAACACAGGTGGCACTGTAGCCAGAGATTCTGCAGTATGTAAACATTCCAGCTGCTCATGCCACAAAGATGCAGCAGCTCAGTTTACCACAGTTCATCGGCTGTTAATCCCGTCACTGTTCTGCTAATCAAATTGGTCAGCTCCAGGGGAATGGTGTGGCAGCGCTGCATTTGCTGCTACGCTAAGGTGAATGCGGTAACATGCAGCTGCAGAGAAGGTTTACGTGGTACTCTAGGATAATTTTTTAATGGCTTCAATGTGAACTTAAAACATACAATACCATGGTTTAGGCATTCTGGGCATACATGTTAGACTGTTTCTAAAGTTGATCTGCTGGTGCTAACTGCAGTGAACAGTGCTCTGAACTCTGTCAGGTCATAGTATTGGAAATAATGTATTTTCTAATTAAATGTGTACATCAAAGATTTTAGTGCTCACTTTGTAGACCTTCAGGTGTACTTTGACTTCCCTGTCAAATTAGTTTTTGATTAACTTATTTTGCCAAAACTTCTTTTTCTTTTTACTTTAAGCAAAATTTTGTCACTTTTTTCAGCTATTGTATGCTGCTGTGTATTAGTTGCATTTTTTTTATGTAGCATGCATTTCTCTTACAATAAGCATTTAAATACGGTTTATCATTGACTTCTGCAAGATGTTAATAAATAGAGGATACAGTCATTCATAGACATTCTTGATTGCTTCTGGATTATCATTTAAGTCGCATTTGTACGTGAAAGAGTCTCTAAGTTAACCAAGAGTGACTGTTGACATGTAGCATGTAAAGTTGTGCAAAACTTCTTACAGCTTCAGTCACTGAATTAGGGAATGTCTGCATGAGAAATTCAGCTCAATAGGATAAAATCAGTAGAGTGAAGAGCTGGTGCTGTGGCCCTTACCTCAATGCGTTGTGTTGTGCAACAATTTTGTCTTAGACTAGATTTAGTGGAGTCTCTCGGGATCAAATATCCATGCCACAACATGTGTTGAAACAGATCAGAGCTGTTTTTCACTTGATCCCTTATTACCCCTAAGTGGCTGAAGCACATTCTGTGTGTCGGAAGCACCGTTTCCAGTTTATATTACTCCAGAAAGAATCCACGTCACTTATATGAAAACTAGTCTGTGAACAAAACACAGAGGGAATAGTGGCAAGTGGAGAAGGGTTTGCTTCTCGGTTGCGTTGTTGCTCAGAACCAAATATAGCCTCAAGCTAAGAGAACAAGGTCTTCTATATTTCACAGGCAACAGAGAGTATGAAGTCAAATAGATTTTATTCTGTTTACCTTTAAATTAATTTAGTCTGACACAAATGTGAGGACACAGAGAAACGCCATGGGAATGGAAAATGAATTTAGGATAAACAAGGAAGTGTTCCTTGAATATTTATTTGCCTACTTACACGTTTATTTTACTCACTCTTTTTTTTTCCCCTGCTGAAGACAGCTGTACCTTTACTTTAATCTCTCCAAATCTTCCATATAAAATATGATTTTTAAATATATACATACACACACATTTTCAGTATGCCTTTACAAACGTGCCCAAAGTATTTCGTTCTTATTTTGACCTGAAGTAAATATTTTTTTTTTTTTTTATCTTGGATTAAGATTGCATAGAATCCAGAGTTGGAAGGAATCCATGAGGGTCACCAAATCCAACTCATGCATGTCCAATTTCTGACTGTAGCAGAATGGGTTACTGCGCCCATCCTGCTCATAGGTGTTTATCCCCTGCAGTCCTTTCAGATGTGTCAGAAATACTGTGCATAAGTGGCTGCTCTCCAAACCAGTTATTTCAGGATGCCTACATTAGCTCAGGTATTCTTAATATCTAAACCAGGTCACTTTGACAGAGCCGCGTTAGGGAACAATTGCACAAGGAGTTATGTGGACAGATGGGGAGGAGCTCATGTCTCTGAGCGTGGGACAGGGAGGAGCAGTTGCAGATGAGCTACAAATGCGATCATTTTTCACCTGGCACAGCTGTGGCCAGACAGCACTTTTGATTGCAACTTTGTCTTATTCTTCTCTGTTTTATTTAAAAGAGTAAATGCTGTATATTTTATTAAAAAAAAGCACGTAAAATCAAAATATTTGCTTCTTCAAAGAGAGAGAAAGCAAACACTAACCAATTCTCACCACATTCATGGAAGGAACGGAAATTTACCATTTTGCAGATGGGAAGTCTCAAGTATGATTATGGTGTGTGGGACTCTAATATGGGTGTTGCAATGTTGGAATATACCTCTGAGCGGCACGTTAATTTTCTGTCAGTTTTTCTGCTGGCTGAGTTTCAAGTGTCATTGACCAGGACCCGATGTGGAGAAAGCAGGATATGTTATTTTTTGCCACCCAGATTCTTTTCCTCATAACTTTCCCTCGCACTCATTTTATCTTTCCTTTTTTTATCGTTTTCCTTTTTCTTTTTAGTCTTCCACAACACTTGAAAACTAGATGTTAGCAGCAAATACTGGCAGCACAGAACCTTGTAAGAACTAAAAATAAATATCACCCTGTGGCAGAAGGCATTGGAGGCTGTAGAAATGGTAGCTGGCAAGAACTGGTTGTCACCAGCATTTCTGGCATGATCTTGGCCTAGGATGTGATCTTGCTCTTACCCTGGTGCTTTGGGGCACTCTGCCAGTTTTTGACTCTCAGAACTTACTCATCATAGGATCAGGAAAGCACCAGCTCAGCTACACAGTAACAACGGGGGAGAAGCAATACTGCCTGTTTTGATGTTATCTATTTCATCTGTTTATCTGTACTATCAAACTGAAGAATAACTGGAAGGGTCAGGAAGAAGGAATTTAGACTTTTTTTTTCCTGACCCATTCAGTTATGTTTTTGTTCATTTTAATATTTGGGTGTAAGTTATTCGTATCTTCTAATATAAGAACGGGAGATGTCTTGTTTTATATTTCTCATCATGTCACCACTGTATAATAAATTAGAAAGTTATGACTTGGCCAGACTTCATTTTTCAGTAGCAAAAGAGGAAAAGTACATGTTTGTGGTCCCATTTTTGCTATGAAACTGAGCTGTTCTACTGTGGCCCTGTGTAACCCTATTTAATGACCCTGTGTACTTTGTGGAAGCATTTCAGTCTTCTCTTCCCAAACCTGGATGAAAAACACTTCTGTACCTGTTATCATCAGCAGGAGTATTGAAGCAGGATTTTCCTGAGCAGCTTTTCAAGTGTTCCAAGGGCAGCTAGATTAATTAAGTGGAAGCAATTCAGAAAGTCCCTCAATCAAACTCTGAAGGCACATGATAAATTGTGTATCACAGGTTAATTGCTGTGTTTCTTGTGTTGCAAATAAAACAGATATAAGACGTCTTCAAGAAGAATTAAACAGGATTGTAAAAAAAAAAAAATCTTAAAAAGAGCAATATCAGAATGGGTTTTGTTGCAGATTTGGATAATATAGCTAAGCATAACAGTTTTCTGCGTGCATTCCTGTTTGCTTTATAAATCATCGGGTTAGCAATGAATTTTTGCATCTCCCGTTCTAGAGTTCATCTGTTATCTCTACAAGGTGTCTGGTTTTTTGGATGAGAAGAATGGCTTTCTGCTTTGAAGGGGCACGTCCTTAGTGGGTGGCCTTTCAGTATGTAGAATATCAGTAGAGCTTTGTGCCCAGCAATCAATGTGGTTCAGCTTGTCAGGAAGATTTCCTGATAGAAAATAAAAATACCTTGCCTAGTTGCAGAGATCTTTCTCTGGGAATCACATTTAAAAAAATCTATTTTAGAGGGCCATGAGGAGGAGAAATGATAAGCAAGACTAATACAGTAACTGCTTTTTTTGACAATATGGTATCAGGTTTCTGATTCATGAGTTTGTTTTTATTTTTTTAATTTAACATTCCTGACATAATACTTAAAGATCTTTTTACTCAGTGTCTACTAAAAAAAAAAAGGAAGGCTTATTTCTGCATAATGACTTTCTCACTTGTGATAGCGTTTTTGTTAAGATGTCAAGTGTAGTTTCATGTGAAAATAATAGTTTCAAGAGTGCAGTTTTTTAAGTCCAGTAACTGCTAAAAAGTGCAGTAATCAGACTAAAAACAGTTTTAATATTTTTTAACATTTAAGTATTTAATATAGGGACAATTTCTCTTGCATTCTATAAAACATGTTGAATTGCCAATGCCACGCAACATAGGAGCAAGGTAAAGGTGGAGGTAGTCTGACACTTTGTGTTTGCCGTTTGTTAGTGATGGATTTTTTTTGTTTGTTTGTTTTCAAGACCTGTACAAGCAGAACTATGCAACATCCTCATGACAGGACAGCATAGTACAGCACTTGCAAGATATCGCGTGAAGCTCTAAGATGTATAGTTATTTTGCTTCTGAGATTACTGTAACAGCAATAATTTAACCTTGCTATTGTAAACTATGCAGTACATTATGATAACATGCCACATAAAAAAACAGAGCTGAGGTGTACTGCTAAGGGAGTCTGTTGTCAAGAGTTATACGATTCAGCAATGACACATATACCTGTATTTTGCTTCTGTCCTTCCAAATTATTCTGTGGATGCTTCAACCAGTTTGATGCCACTCCAGGAAATGTTACTAGTCTTCAGAGGTTAACCTAGGTATGTGTGATCATGGCTTATATGCATGGTCTTTGCCCGTGAGGCTGTAAGCACCAGGGTTAGGATGTAAAAAAAAGTGGTAGTCTCATCCCATGCCATTCCCCCTCCTTTTTTTTTTTTTTTTTTTTCCTCCTAATGACCAAAAGGGAGATAGGGATGGGAAGACAGCTGTACTGGTCCCCTAGCTGAAACAAAGTGGGCTGGTGGACTGGAGGATTTACCAGAAGGAGCAGCCAGGGTAGCAAAAATGAAATAAAAAGGGGAAATCCAGAGGCTAGCCTTGCACTTACATCTCTTTTTCCATGAAAGAATTCCCTTTCTGTGGTGCTGGCATGACTGACAGCAGTTTTGGTGCGAGGCATGTGCCTCTGTCCCTGCAGCTGCTGCTGTCTGCCCCATCTGCCTCACCCCAGCGCCTGAATTCCTCTAGACTGTGGCTCCCACATGCAGTTGCAGCATGTGCATGCTTAATACTTGTGACATAAATACCATCTCTATTTGCAGATAAGTGAGGCATGGTAATTGGTTCAAGTATGTGTACCAAAGTCTCTGGCCAAAACAAGTTCTCTGCTTTCACAAGATGAACAGCCTCTAAAATTCTTCCATATTTGCCCCAATTTCTGAGCTGTACGATACTGTCCCTGGTAACTAAAGGATAGCTCACCGTAAGTAAAAGATTCTTACGTATGCCTTATGCTTAGTAAACCAATTATTCAGGCAATAATAAATTGATAAGTTGTGTAAGGTAAGCAAGTTGTGTTTTTACAGCTCATTTAAACATGATCTCTGTATTCAGAGAGAGAAATCCCAGTCATGTTGGTGTCAAAACTTATCTGGAGCCAGTGCCGATTGTTAACAATGTATGTCTTATTCAGATCTTTGTGCATGCAAAATACGTATTGAAGAGCAACTTTGGTATTCTGGAGCATCTTTTATTAAGTAGAAATAACAGTCAAGTTTAAAGAGAGGCATTTTCAGTCAGCAATGAAAGATTATTTGCATGCAGGTTGCTCAATTGCATTGTGTGTCTGTCCATGCCTAATGTTTAATTTTCCTTTTTAACAGGTAGAGAGAATTGTTGACAAGAGGAAAAACAAGAAGGGAAAAACAGAGTATTTGGTGCGATGGAAAGGATATGACAGTGAAGACGATACCTGGGAGCCAGAACAGCACCTTGTTAATTGTGAGGAATATATACACGAATTTAACAGACGTCACAATGAAAAGCAAAAAGAAAGCACATTAACTAGGACAAACAGGACCTCTCCAAATAATGCCAGAAAACAGATTTCTAGATCTACCAATAGTTCTTTTTCAAAGACGTCCACTAAATCTTTAGTTATGGGTAAAGACCATGAGTCAAAAAATAATCAACTTTTTACTGCCACCCAGAAGTTCCGGAAAAACAATTCACCATCTCTTTCTGGAAGGAAAAATATGGACCTTGCAAAATCAGGTATTAAAATCCTAGTGCCCAAAAGTCCAATTAAGAGCCGGACAACAGTTGATGGCTTCCAGAATGAAAGCCCCGATAAAATGGACCACATAGAGCAGGATCAAGAAGATTCTGTAGCACCAGAAGTAGCAGCAGAAAAACCAGTGGGAGCTTTGCTGGGACCTGGTGCGGAGCGTGCCAGGATGGGGAGCCGACCCAGGATACACCCCTTAGTGCCACAATTGCCAGTGCCAGTAACAGCCACAATTGCATCAGCATTAACAATAAATGGAAAAGGTAAGTGTGCATGTCGGTAATTTTTATGTAGATTTTTCATCTGACTGATCTTTTCTGCTGTTCAGATGCAAACAAATTACCTGCTCTGTTTCAGCCATGTTAAATGAAGTCTGGAGAACTTCACGGCCTTATTTTACATAACTGTATGACTACAAAGCCATTTCAAATGTTGCCAGCCTTTGCTTTCCTCACAGAGATTCATTGGTTATTTGTGTTTTCAGAACCACCGTAAGATACATCTGTGTTTGCTTTGACATTGTGTGGTACACGTATTCAGTGTACCATTTCCAGACATGGCATCATTGCTTCAAGTTTCTTGAAGTATGTCAAAGACTCACATTTGTAATGAATATTAGAAGCATACATTATGTGAATAGATGGGCAACATGAGGAGGGTTTTCTTATAATGGTTTATTTATCTATTTTATTATAAAATTTTGTCTGGAAAAAAATAACTGAGAGAATGATGTTGGTTAAGAAATGAAGTTGGTAAGTTTTGTTTCAGTGAGAATTTGAGCCTGTTGTGGAGATACATATGCCTTCTGCCTGGGTTGACTTCGATCTTCATTATATTTTATCAATATTTTGTTGTTTATACCTCATTTCATATTGAGAGTTTATTTAGATTTAATGCCTGGCTTGGTAATATCTCAGTAGATTTACAGCACAAGTTGAATAAACTGTGCATTTTTAACACAAAAGAAACTCCAAGCTGCTTCTGTGGATGGGAGGAAGCTATTAATTCCCCCCACCTGCTGGGAGACTGCTTTAAGACGGTCATCATTCTGATGCCCCAAACTTTTGCTCTTCCATGACAGATCCAGCTTGTTGTTGTAAGCTTGCTTCTGGGGCTACATTTTCAAGTGTAATGTTCTGTTCAGATGAAATGCAGTCAGCAAAATCTGCAGGTATTCTTCTGATGATGATTTGCTGGAAAAATTGCTTGAAAACCAAGGACTTGGCCTGACAAAAACCACACTAAAAAACAAACTATATAGGCACACAAACATGTTGACAACTTTGTGAGAGTTTGAGTTGCATGCCCCGCTATTGCTTGCATTCAGATTTTCTGGGGGGAAAAAAAAAAAAGCTGCTGTAACAGCAGACAAGGGAGGATTGCTCTCCTGGAGCTGCAGTGTCAGGTCATGGACCAACCCATTTTGCTGCGGATGAACTAGGTAACCATGGCAATGCACACACTGATGCCAGGAATATCTCTTCCTTTGCTTGGGCTAAAGAAGCAATGTAAATCTCTGAGTATGTAACCAAACCTGAAGGGGAAAAGGCAAGAGGTGCCAGTATGTAAGTTTTCTGAGTAGGTGAGGTAGATGAGTGTTCACACGTGTGATGGTTTCCTGATGAATAATATGTGTTTTGGAGTACAGCGGTGTTCCTAGTGAAGTGGTTGATAAGCACTGCCTTCAGCATCCTGGTTTTTGCCTCAAGGCATTCACAAAACAAAAATCAGGAAAAAAGGGAATCTTCTTGGTAGGTCAATAGCCCTCAAATGACTAAATCATTCCCACCAGCCTTTCACTCTGGTAATACTGGTACAACAAGGGCCTGTTACAGAGCATCAAGTGGAAGTGGAAAGTCCTGCACAGGAATGATAGTGGCATATAAAAGATTAGCTGAGGTGCATTAACGTGTTTCACTGAGACATTGCGGTTCCCTCAGCTTGTCCCACCTCCTTCATCAAACACTGAAAGCTGTCCTTGGGATCATGGCAATACAAAATTTTTTCTCACATTTACATTTTGACAAGATCTTAAGGTGTAGGCCAAAAAAGGAGGAACCAAGGAGATAGTCACAATACATGGTTGCTCAAAAATATGCAGCATGTTTCTGCCATCTATCTGCTGCTGGAGGGCTGTTAACTGAGGCTTTCCTTCCCTCACACTCTGCCACTGACCTGAGCTGTGCAGTTTGTTCAGAAACAGGAGCAAATAATCCTGATTTATTATGGATTTGCAGGTAGTTATGCTCATCTACAACTTTTTGGGAGTAAGGTCCAAATGAAGCAGTGAATCTCTGATTATGAAGCTTGGAAACAAAGTTAGAAAAGAAGAATACTCGATTATATCTGACTTCTGTCTTTTTTCCTAGCTTCTTGGAATTTCTGTGACACATCTCTTTCTCATAGAAGCCCCGGGTCCATCTCAGCCATTCTGCATCACCAGATTGGACCTCAGTTTAGAAGGAAGCCAAGAGCTAGCTTGGCCTTGGAGCTTCCTGAGCTGACCATTCTCCTTCTCTTCATTCAGGCTACACCCCGTCTTTGCTGTTTTCATTTTTAACGTCACTCTGCTCTTCATTAAAAAGCAGTAAATAGGTGCTCCCCTTCCTCCCCTGCGTGGGGTTCCTGCTGTTCAGAGTCCTGTTCTGTTCCTTACTCAAGACATTCCTCCTGCCCTGAATGGACGCTTCATCACGTTTTCAGCACTGTCAGCACCTTGGGAATCAGAATTGTTCATTGTGCAGAAACTTCCTCGAATTTGTACCTTCATCTCTAGCTCTTCATACGCACCGGATCTGACATATTAATAATGCAAATGATACATCTGGCATTTGGAGCACTCTTTCCAAACTTCCCACCTCCTCCTCATACACCTTCTGTTAATTTTAAGAGTTCCTACTTCCACATGGAGGATGCTGTCAGGAAGATAAAAGCATATTTTGAAAAATAACTTTGTACTTGAGCTGGTTTAGGAAATTTTTCTCGAAACATTTCTGTTGGAAAAATCTCAGTTAGTCAAAACAGAAAGCATTAGTTGGAAGGTGTAATTTTTTTAAGATGTTCTAGAAAAATGCAAATTACATTTCAAATATATTTTAGACAACTTTTGTAATCACAGCTGATTTAGCTGTTTTTTTTTTTTTAAGTGATGTGGGAAAAAAACATTTAAGAATTTAATATGGAGAAAGTGTTATTGCTATGAATGCTTTTTTATTGTACAAGTCATTATTTTTTTTGTGTCTTGGTTCGGAATGGTGAAAATCTTTGCTGTTTAGTCAGTTCTTTGAGTGTTTTTCCCCAGCCTCTTTTTTATTTTTAAATCATAAGAGTACACATCAGAAGAAACCTTGTATGCATAGGAAAATCCCAGTTTAATGACTGGAATTACTATAAAATATTAGCATTACTGTAACACCTTGTCGTGCTTTTCAGGAGACAAACTGCCATGGCACAATTCTTGTTCCTAAGAACAGTCTCAGTAAAGCCAGCCAGCAAATATTTACACAAACATGCAGAGGTGCCAGGAGAATAAAATAACAGTTTTATTTGCTCTGGAAGTTGGTGGTTTCAGCACACTGAAATCTAGCTGCTGTCCAAAGTGTATGTTTTAAGAAACCACATCATTGTATTGAACGTATTTAAAGGCTTGGCCTTGAAAACGAAGCTGATGGAGTAATATCTGTATACTAGTCTAAGAAGGGTGGTATATGAAATGAGTGGGAATTGGTCACTGAATGAACACTGCTGTGGTTCCAGGTTTTCTAACGATGTGGTGATCATCAGCTGTTGCTAAAAGTTAAAGGAAGTGATTCTCAAATGGATGAGTGAAACAGAAAAACCAACACCAAGGAAAGAAATGTTGTAGAAGATATTTTAATAATACCTACAAGGAATCTGTATTACTCAAAAGTAGGCAAGACAAAAAATTGTCTCATCTCTGACGTTAGGTTCAAATACATTTGAGGTTTCTGAAAGCTTTCTTCCTTCATCAAAACTGAATTAATTTGAAATTTTATTGCAAATTTTTAAAACATAGTACACTCCTAGATATTCATGGAATTTCTCTTCAATGGGGCACACAAGAAGTGAAACTGTAGGGGGAATCTGTGAGCCACACAAGGCTGGAGAGTTGTTTTGCAGCTTTAGAAAGGATTAAAACACTGGACTGATTTTTCACCTTCTGCAAAACTTTGCTATAAACTAGGTGAATTCCATTGCTTGGCAAATTCTGGCTTCCTTGCTGTGTTTGTTTTATGGGTCACTCTGTAGTCACTAAGGCTTTTATTCAGTTATCCATGTCCAACATGTGGATATAATTGAGAATAAATGCCAGAAATGGAGAGCTTTTGAGTAGAAAGGCATGCGAGGCTCTAAGCATAAAACAAGCAAGAAAAGCCCGTACAGCTGCTTATGTTGTCACAATTAGAATAAGGCAGACGGGTGGCTGGTGTATGGGGAAAAGAAGAACTACAAGAAATGCAGTGGATTACATCACTGTGCTAGATAAACAAGCACTGCCAGTGTGCACAGTGGCATTAGCATCTCCCTCCTTGCACATGCTAGTTCAGATGAGGAGCAATAGGCTGTCTGACAGTACAAAGATTGGAGCGTATCGACCTGCGAGCAACAAGGGTGTCTGCTGATTTTTCAGTTGGATGGCGGTGCTGTTCTTAGCTTGAAAGAATGGTATTAGCACTGAAAGAAAAGCCAGGCATCCTGAGAAAAATGATTGAACTCAAGTTCTGTTCGTTACTTCTTCTCTCTCTTACCCAAAACAACTTACAGTTTAAAACCCACAGATTTGGAAAACAAAAAATCCACTTGATGCGCCATGGAAAATCGTGCCCATTGTTTAAGTCTCTGGCCGCATTGCAACTCATTGGGCCACCCTCAGGAGGCCCCTGGGGGAAGCACCATAGAGGATGAGGGTGTGTGGGGTGTGAACCAGACTAATTGTTCTTGTGGACCACAAGTGATGCGTATAACCCCATCCAGAAAGCAAAAGAAAGAGGAAAGTTGCAGAACTCACTACTGTGAGAATTAGAGTGAATAGCACAATTAAAGGAAAGTTGGGATGATGTATTGCAGTTTTTCAGATTCCTGTTTAGCATTCTGGAAAGACAGAAGCAGCTCTGAGCCCTCCTTTTATTTGTTTTTGTTTTGTTTTGGTAGTAAAACATTATTCCAAAAAAAGCCTTGAGACAGGAACTTCCTTTTCCAGCATGTTTATGCATTGCACTTGGATGGTGGCTTGATCTCTGCTGAGTGATCCGGAAAACAACCAAGTATCTCATTAGTGGAAACAAGAGCCAATGAGATGGATTAAAGTCCTTTGCAGTGCCTGCCTAACTTTCAAAATTACTGCTTAAACCTCTTTGTTGAAAGCAAGAGTGTAATTTTGTATCTTTTCAATTGTGTATGCATTTTGCAAATCACTAATTCAGAGTAAAACAGTTCTCATTTAATCAACCTTAGACACCTTTGTTTTTTTCTTCCGAAGTTGCATTTCATTTAGAACTTACTTTTGAAGGGCTTATGTTATTACTTTCATTATGCGCTGTATTGCAACATTTAAACCTACCATCAATTTTCCATCCGTATTACTGTTAAGTCATTTTCAAGTTCTTCAGCTTGTCTGCTCTTAACTGAAATAACATTCTAAATTGATTCCAATTTCTTGTTTATCTATATTTTCTGACTTAACATAAATGCAAAAGTTTTAAGGAATATTGTAGACTGGATGGTCTGTATTATGTGGAATATTGATCTGTTATCCCATACCGTTCTGGGTTTTGTACATCACCCACTCATACCTGTGCAGTTTCTGGTACGTGGTAGAGATCATTGTTACTTTACGCGGTGCTCCAGGATTGAGAACTTCCTCTGAAAGTCTTTCATCTTGGAGGTATATTGGTTTATGTCAATAGATTATCATGATACGAAGCAGGATTTAAGTGCAAGGCTTTCTTGAGTTTTAAGGCTGTCTTCCAGAGAACATGAGGTGTGTCTGGTTTTGTGCTTCTTCTGCCTTCTGCCATCCTCCGCTGCTTTGAACAGAGATGCCGTGGAGTTGGATGCCTGGTTTGCCTGTTTGAAGGCTGATGTGCACTTTTTTTGATATGGCTGAAAAAGGGGGCCTACTTTGGAAAGAGTGCTCCCATTCCTTTCTGTTCCTTCCCCAACCCCAGACCACAATGTGGTCTGACTAACTGCTCCTTTAAGGACAAACTTAATTTTATCAGTGTGACAGAGAGGGAGAGAGTATGTCCCTGGAGACAGAGACACGCACACACAAGGTTACTTACATCCTGTCCCTGAAAAGCCTTTAATGGGAACTCTGGATATTATCTATATCTGTCTCTCTCTATCTATATATGAAAGAAATTTCTCAAGAAATACTCAGTTTGGACATAAAATCCTGAACCTCTATTGACAGAAAAATTCCTGTTATTTTCACCAAAAGCTGTATTGCATCTGCAGGCCCAGTGATAAACCTCATGCTGTGGGCTGTGCATTTCTTCAGGCGTTGCATCAATTTGCACTGGCTGAGAATCTGATCCCTGGGGTCTAAATCCCTCTTGACTGCTCAGAAGGGGTCATTAATGATCATCCATTGCATCCTCCTGTGGTGCTTGCATCAAGATGAGACAAAAGTGATTTCTGAGGACACATTTGTCATACCTGTTGTGGTAATGTTGGAAAAGCCTGGGAAAGATGAAGCGCAGTGAAACAGAGGCTCTGTTTGTAAGGCTCACTTTCAACTTATTTTACTTATGTCTATGCAGAGAAAATGCGGGGAAGATCACACTGAATGATGGAACATAAGTGTTGAACTAGATTTTTTTCTTTCCATATTGTCAAAATTGTGTGACTGTAGAGCAGCTTTTGATAATACAGCAGAAATGGGAGGTGCAATCAGAAATAGTGTCTTTTGCAGTGTCTTTTACTTTGGCATAGTAACCATCGACTCTTTCTTGTCCCTTGCTGTTTCAGCTTTTGAAGAAGTTACTTCTCCCGTCTTTCTTCAGATTATGAAGTAGATTGAATGTAACTTCCCTAAGGAGACTGTCAATGTCTGTGTTCTGTTGACAAGAAGATTAATCTTAATACATTGATACAAAAATCGATAAAAACTGGACAAAAGTAATCTTAGTATGGTTCAGGAAAGATTTATCTAATCACATTATTTACTTAAAAGGGAGATGCTGAGAGTACAGTTACATTTTCAGTCAGCAAAAAGACCTCATAGGGGGGCTGTTATATGTGGGGAAACATCACAGAATTATAAACTATATTTTTTTTCATTCAATCCTTGTGAAAGATAGCAAACTGTTAGATTCAAGAAAATGTAAAACATATTTATTTATTTATTTGTTTGTTTATTAGCTAACTGCTTGGAAAACAGCTGGTAACAGGCTTGTGTTGGACAGGTGATTGCAAATACTGTTTTTTTTTTTTTTTAGTGAGACCTAATGAAATAGCCAGATCCCATACTGCTTTGGGATACCTTTACTTCAAGTACAAGTTGTGATATTCCAACTGGTATAGTCATGATCCAAAACTATTGCCATGATTTGTTTGTACTGTGCATTTAAGTAGCAGAAAATATGCACATAAGCTGTACATTTGTGAAACTGTCTGCGGTTTTTCAAGTCAAACCTAAAAGTGTCTAGTTTATCCTCTGCATATAACATTTATATCATGAAAATGCTTAACAGTGCACACTAAAATGCATTAAGCCACAAATTATCAAACAATATATTCTGCTCTACTAGTTGTTTAGTTAATTTTGCAATATTATGTTGCATAAAAATAAGATTTTGGTTTTTATTCAAGTATTTATAATTTAAAATGCTTTAAAGTTTTTTACATTTTAGATGACTTTAAGAAACAAAGGCAAGTCATGAACACTTGTGTTTTGAACTAGACTATTTTGTTTGAACGTATCTGAAAACGGAAAAGTTCCAAGATTTAACTGAGAAAAAGAGAAAGAACGTCTTTCTATTGTATTAAGAGTTCTTTGAACACCTCTGAAACAGGAGATAAAGAAAGACAGAATGTCATTTATTTTCTTTGAAAATATTCCTTGAAAGAAACAACTGAGGAAAGTAAGCAGGTGTGCCTCAAAAGGCTGCTGAGAATCTGGCTGGGAAGGTGGAAAGCGGAGGAGGCTTACTGGCTTGTTTCAGTCGTGTCAGAAGCTTAGCAGTAGGATGTCATAAGGCTCTGTAATAGGATCTGTGCTTATTTATATTTATTATTGATCTTTTAAGAAAAAAATGCAGTGGTCAATGAAGGTACAAACATTTGCAGAGAAGCACATAGTTGCTAAGATATAAGAAAAAGGAAACTTCAGAGGGATATATCTAAAACTGGAACATGAGCAATGTGATGAACAGCGGGGAGATAACTTGAACTGATAATTTCCCTTGCTGGCTCCTAAATTGAGTTTGAAGCCTGGGTGTGGATAGGAATGCCTAAACGCTGCAGAGGACAACTTCAAGAAGGCTTGGCTTAATGTTGGGCTAAAGAAGCTCTCCAGGTTTCTTTGTCACACACATTGGTCATTACTGTTCAACATGACCAAATGTGAATACTATGGATTGGCTGGTGTAGCGTCTTCCATGCATTAGCACTGTTGTCCCTCAGATTGCTGTAGCATTTTTAAGATGAACTAGAATGAGAGAGAGGAAGCTGAAAAGCTGGCTAGCTGCCTTCTCAGGCTGGTTCCATGTGAGAGGTCTCTAAGTAGACTTGCAGTGTATGTACAGTTCGAGAATCTAGGACAAGCCATTGATGAAAGCTAGTAGAATAGGAACAAAGAGGATATGTATTTTTTTAAATTATACATCTGAAGAGAATACTGAAAATATTGCATCTGATTATTTTAGAGAAGAGTTAAATTAGAGATGTGATGACATAATTACTGATGTAGTTGGAAATTTCTGTTCTGGAATGAGCAAGACACGGGGGCGTCAAAATAAATTGGAAGGTGTCAAATTCAAAATAGTAAGATAATGCCTTTTGATATAGTTTCCATTTAGTTCTGAGAACTGTTTAAAGGTAATGACCACGTGAAAGAATTGTAGACATTTGTAAAGATAACAGGAATAAACTGTATTTATAGGAATGATACAGTTTTAGAAAAAATGGAAGTCCTCTTGGTGTAGAAGGAAGGAAGCTTGTATTTCTCATTCTACATTGCTAGCTGCTAGTAGTTACAGAATAATTCACTCAGCTTTTATTTATGAACTTACTCTGTACTGTACAAACATTGAGAGAATCTAATCGTTTTCCTCTTGGGATATTAGGACAGGCATTGTAAGAGCAATAAAAAGGTGGAGCTCTGGTCTGGTTCCTACTGAGGTCTTTACTGTGAAGAGCATCCAGCACTGCCAACCCCTTGGCATCCAGAACCAGATGTCTGTATGTCCCCATGTAGCAATGTGGACTACATCCTTGGTTACACAGAACTGGAATTTTTGCCATAAAGTAGGTCCTTTTCTCATTTCCATTCCATGTTTGCCTCTCTTCAGTATAAACAAATGCACCCACTTCTTGAACCATTTTGCACATCAAATCAGTGGCTAATAGCTAGAGAATGCCTATTGTTATTAGCAGCACGTGCAAGTTTAACAATACCTCTGAGTGTGTTTTGGGTTCTGTGGATTCATGGGGAACTTCTAGTGATTGTGTACTTTTCCGTATTTGCTACTTTGAGTATGTATTGAAGTAGTGCAATGCAGTTTAGTTTAGTGGGAGTTTATTTCTTTGTTTTTGGGAGAGTTGTTTGTTTGTTTCTTGAAGTTGGAAATTGAAAGCATCATCCATCATATCTGTTGGAAATTGAAAGTGGTGTCCTGTTGCTAACAAATTCCAGTGGACAAGCTGTGAATTGGGACACTGCCCTTTCTCTACTCCAGATCCTTTCCAACCTCTTTTAAAAATTCCATCCATATTCGTATCCATCCCTTAGAAAATGCTTAGAAAACGGTATGAAGTGATCGTTTTGAAAGAAATAACACATCCACAAAATGTAGATGCTTTCAGTAACAAGACTGATTTTCATTTATCCCTTTTGGTTTTGGGACAGTCGTCTGAAAAATCCCTCAAGTGTAGATAGATTTTCTGCATTGAGTTCTCCCCTCATCCTCAGTTTTTCTGGACAGATTTCAAAGTCAGTAGGCTCTCCTTAGAAATACAGGAGTGAGTTGAAACCAACTATAAATACAAAGCTAATTCTTATTTTGCCAGACATAAAATTGTATTGACATGGATAATTTAAAATTAATTTTCATCATATGGAAAGAATATTCTACTAGGGTTTCTCTTAAAGTTGGTGGTTCTGTAAAGACGTATTTGCAGCACTGCAGGAAAACACTTCAAAGATAGTATTTTTTTTTTGTTTTTTTTTTTTTTTTTGTATGAGAGTGTAAGTAGGAAAACTGTGTAATGTTGTAATAATGGATATTTCAAAGAAAGTATGGTGTGTTTGTGATTTTTTGGTTGTTTATTTTTGTTTGTGAATACAAAAGATGACTGATTATTCTATGTTCCTTAGTCTGGAGAATCATCTATTTTTACTTAGTGTGCATGTGTAAGCTATTAGCTTGAAAACCTGTTTTAAATATTTAAAAGTTTACACAAAACACAAGTTACATCTTTGATTAGCATTATTGAAAGATAGGGAGATGTTTTCTCCTTCCTTTGCTTTGTACATTGCTTTAAGTGCTTTAAGTTCTGTCATCTTTAGAGGCTCCTGCAACAGTCAGTTAAATCAGGGGAATGTGAGTCCTTTTTAAAATGTCCTTTCTAATCACAGACAATATAGCAGCAAAAATAAAAATAAATGAGAGAAAAGAGAAATTTAGTCATGTTGCTTAACTCATGTCCTTGTAGGAAGTGGTAGTGGAAGTGGTAGGAAGTTTTCCATTTAAAAAAAAAAAAAAAGTAAAAAAAATTTTTTTTGAGAAGTCTTAAAACTGATACCAAATGTGTAGTTTATAATGCCCTTAGAATAAGAGAATGAGCTTTTTCAAAAGATCTTGTAGTATAACATAGTTTGAGCAGACACTCCATTTACTGATATCACTGTGCATCAAGATTCAGGATCTATGGTGGAATACATGCTCTGAAATGAAGGTTTTCTGAATTTGATTTATTTATACTTGATCTTTCTATCCTTAGGATTTAGAGGAAATGTTTCATAGATTTTCTTTTCCTTTCTAATGTGTTGGGTTCAACAACATTTTAGACACTGTAAAATAAAAGGAAAAGAATAACAAGTATATTACACTTAATGAGCTTTGAAAGCAATGGATAAAATTGTTCAAGTGTAAGTGCTTTTAAGACACGTGACAAATCAATGGTATGATTTTTGTCATGATTTTGTTTTTTCAGTTGACAATCTAGATACCTTCCCTGTCTATTAGCTTCACAGAAAAGTACTGGTGCTCTGCGCTTCTGGAAATCAGACCTTTTTGTTTGCATTTCCAAACACAGAGACTTATCTGGCATTAAAGGTTGAGCTTTAAGTCTTCTGCTGAAGTAGTACACGTCAAAATAAATAGTATCCACATCTTATCTTTATTGTTTGGCTTGCCTTGTAACTTTGAAGATGAAAATGAATTTGATTCAATGATATCAAACGGTCTTTTGTTCTTAAGTCCATTCTATTCTGGTAATAAATTTCACTCATCTTCAAGAAATCATCATTCCTTTTGTTATAGCATGTCATAATTCAAGTTGTTATTGGCGTAGTCCAGTTGGAAATGTTGTCTTAAGATTAAATGTGATATATTAGTAGATTTATTTAAAAAAAAAATAATCTTATACGAAAATTTGAATTTAGTCCCAATTTCTTATATTGCTTTGCTTCTTGGTATGAAGTCTGATATTGTATTGATTTGTATCCTATTTGTTTTAGATTGTGGCTGGTGAAATTTAGGCCCCAAGAAAAGCAATAAATCACTCTAGATTCTTTGCAATTCAAGTACAATATTTGTTCAGTGCCTATCTGAAGAAACTATTACTGCACTGTTGTGTATTATAAATTACAAATGCAGTAGGGTAATGTGATACAAACAGCCCATACACATCCACATGTTCAGGTTAAAGGTGGGGAGAGGAAATACTAAATAAAATGTATTTCCTGGTAAACCTCTGTAAAAGTCACTCAGTGGGTCTGTAGTTGACCTGGCATTAGCAGCTCTGTACACCTTCTGTGATGTTGTCTTGTATTTTAGCATTTAGCCAGGATAATAATAAGCTGTGCTATGATCTTCTGACTGAGTAAAACTCGATGATCAAATTCTCAGATGTTTTGTGTGAGTTTTATTGTTGCTGTTTGAGAGGGAGAGTGTTCCTATTACAAATAGTCCAAATAATTTTTTGGATGAGTCTAAAACACTCCAAAAAGATAAATCCATGATAGTGAGTCAGTTTTTGAAGGACTTTAATTACAGTTTGATTGCTTATTTTTCTCTCTACAACACTTTTTGTTCGGTTCTGGGCACTAATTGTTTTTTCTAGCCTCTCACCAAGACATGCTATAATGCCAGCACATTTGGTCATGCACCTTACTTGCTCCCCACGTTGCCAGGGAGGAGGGACTAGCACAAGGGCTGATTTGTCAGTCCTGTTTTGGGATAGGGGAGGCCTTTCAGGAAGTCTTTGGATGAAAGCTTAGGCACCCAAGTGTCCTCAGGAATCCTCGTAAGTCAAGGAGGATTTCTGTTTGTTGCACAGTGGTACTTACGCAATCATGATATTTGCATATCTGCTAAGACTTTTCAGCATTCTGGAAGTACCAGAGAGGGAAAAAATAACAACGCAGGCTTATCTTCTCAAAGGCACTTTGAGTCGTCTCATACTATTCTAAAAATAAGAATTTCATGTTTAAACAAAGCCTGAGTTTTAATTTCTTACCTTTAAACGTGTTTAGATCTGACTCCTGGTTATAGAAGAGAGAATAAGTCATTTGTAAGAAATGGAGTATTCACAGTAAAACCTTTATGTATTTGCCTACATCATCTATCTGTGAAATTGTAAAAAGAATGTTAAAACTTTGTACTAATACAACTATGATTTTGTCAACTTTCATCATTCTTAGTCTTGAGAATTTTGGGTGCAAGCCTTCGTGAGAGGCACTTAGTTTGACAAAAGATGTAATTTCTTTTTTTATCTTAACATCTTAAGCTGCACGTAGTAGTTGATCCCAACAGGCAGCTTGCGGGTGGTGTTGGTCCCAGAGGCTTCGTCTTTGCAGTCTTCTCCATCTCCTTTGGGAAACGGCAGCACCTTTTGAGCAGAAGGGAGATCTGAGTCCTGAAGCTTGCTGCTGCTTCTCCTAGGAGGAAGGCTGCTATTAGGAGCAGCTGCCACATGCTTCCTGCAACAACTGCATGCTCTGTCTGGCAGTGGCAGCACTGCCAGGCCCCATGCTCCTTCAGCAACAGTCTAGCAGCCCAAGGATTGATGGTGTGTGCAGGAGCAGCTGTTGCTTATGGAAGAAATGGAAGGCAGGGCTGATTGAATGTGAGAGAGGGAGGAGGGGAGGGAAAGAGGCCTCCTCACCCAGAGTGTGGGAGGTGCTGGTCTTGTGTTAGGGTGCAAGGAGTATCTGGAAACTCTGGAAAGAAAGGGGAAGGGGCCGCAAAAGTTGGATGTGAATGCAATGACTGCTGGATTGTGGCGTACGAGGCTGTAATGACAGAGTGACTCACTTTTGGTGTACTGCATTGTGCTGTTGTTTGGTAAATGAACCTCAAGGTATCAACATACATGGACATGTATAATTATTCCCCATTAAAAGGAAAAACATCTATTTAAAAGTGACCCTCAGCAGTCTCGGAGATGAGGTATGGTCTAAGGAGGATCAAGAGAGGGGAATGGTAGTATTTTGTTGAGGGTTTTCTCACAGAATGGCTAAGAGATAAAGGGCACAGCGCCGAGAATTTGATACAGCTGCATAACTTAGAGTAGAAGTAATAGTCCTGGGCGTTCTATCTTTGGGATAAAGAAGCTGCTTAGTAAGCGAGCAAAACAGGATGGGAACTGAGGAAGATGTATTCATAAGAAGAGTGAGACCGGGTGGGAACAGAGAAAGATGTATCTATAAGAATGATAGGGAGATTCCAACAAGGTGAGGTTAACGTTAGAGCTGGTTACCAATCATGAGCTTTACTTTTGTAATATGCATGAGCTTCATTAACGACTGTACTTAAGCACGCGCGAAAAGCTAATAAAGCGAGACTTGTTGAATGATCAATTGGCTGTCCGAGTCTCCCCTCGATCGCGACAGTATTTGGCTTCCTTTTCAATTTTGTCACGTGTATGTAGTGATGTTCTTTAACATGATAACTTTCTACAAGTCTTGATAGTTGTTGTTTAGACTTCTCAGTGAATGAAGGTTCATGACCATGATTCAGGAGGAATTGCATAAAAACAAAATATGGCAGCTATCTGCAATGTCATACAGCATTGTACAATGCTGTGATTGCATGACAGTATTCCTAACACACTTTATAAGAATTCTTGCCTCTATTTTGCTTTGTATAAACACAAAAATTTGCATTAGATGCTTTTGACTGGCCATAATGAGTCATGGGGGTCTGTCAGTCAAGTGCGCTCATCAGTGTGGAAGCTGTGATTGCTGATTGTTCGTTATTTTCCTCTATATTTGGAATGCTTTTTTATGTAACATTTAAATCAAAAGACAGTGAGGTCATCTAGTCTGCGCTCCAGTGTATTACAAGTCATTACATTTCATCACTTACTGCTATATCCCGAGTTAGCTTGAGTTAGCCTAGAGTATTACCAGACTCTGGAGACTAGATTTTTGTTTGTCATTTAATGCTGAATAGCAGGGAGTTGATTAGAAAAAATATGCTCAGATGAAAATACTTGTCTTGTGTGTCGTGTTCTGCATAACATCTTGAGAGGATGCCATCTGCTTCCGAATAAATAAATAAACCGGATTCCTACTGAAAGAGTTTGCTTGCAGAAAAGTAGCTTATGTTTCAGCCATGTATGCATAGCCTAGCCCTGCTAGTGTGCCCTCCAAACACATCCTTCTGGCAACCTCCGCTCCTCCCACAAAGATCCGTGCAGATTGTTCTGCCTCCCTGAATGTCTGAGTATGCTGACAATGTAAAAATGTGTAGGCTGGTTACTAAAACATCTCTTGGGGTCATGCTGTTAAAGGGCTGACTCACTGTTAGCAGTTTCTACCTTCAGTGTCCTTTTCAACTGAGGAAGAGAATGGAGGTATATACAGACAATCCCTTGCTAAACCTCTGCAGCATAATCTGTGGACTTTCTCCTGCGTGTTAAAGTTGATTTGGCAGAAGCATCTTTATGAGTACAGGAGAAGTATAGAGTCTCCTCAACCTCCCCTCCCCGATAAATTGTTGGGGTTGTTTTGTTTTCTTGTGGTCTTTTTGAGTTTTGGCTTGGTTTTGTTGCAATTACCCATACAATAGCATATAAGCAGAAACACTTTCTAATTTTACATGTGTCAAACTGGATTGTAGCCTGGAATGACTCTTGTAGCAACCCCGGACCAGGGAGATGCAGTGTGAATAGATTTTAAGATAGAAGGTCTAACAAACACACTGCATTTTTTTCTGGGCTATGGAAGTTCTGCAAAAGTAAAAGTAATATTTGGACTTTCAACCTGCTGTAAGTCACTTTCAGTAATACCATCAACTTCCCTGTGCTGAACACTCATAAGAGTACGAAGGCTCCAGATAAAAAGCATTTAGGTTATTTTTCCTGTTGGTGAAGTGTCTTCCCTTTTGTCTGCCTCTTGAATGCAGCTCCTTCAAAACCCTGGCCCATGCCATTGACTTGAGAAAAAGAAATGTAGCCACAGATTTATGTTAGGCAACCTAGTCCATGCCATCTTTACTTATTCCTCTCATTTAGCACTATGGTTGAACATTAAGTACAAGAGTGTCTAAGCCAGTTTGCACAATGTCTTTTTTCCTTCTACCTTATTCTTCTTATCCCTCTGTGATCTTGGCTGCTTATTTCTGTCCATATCCTTATTTCATGCCAGCTACTTAAAGGGGCTGAGTGGCAGCTAACACAAGGAGGGATTGGACACAGGAGAACCTGTAAATTGGCACTACTACTAACAAAGGTGTGCCCTTGATATTTTTTGAGAAGATGGATTTTTTTTTTCTCTGCTAAAAACATCTAGTGAAGTGGTAGAGAGTGGTAAGGAGCAGCTGGTTTCTTCACTGCACAGAGGCCAGAGAGTAAAGCATACAGAGATAATGCTGAGGCGCCTAATCAACAACCCCTTAGATGCTTCTCCTGACTCCTGCACAGGATATCAATCTGCTACCACTTTCATAGAAATAAGCAGTATTACTAAGCAGCTTCTTCAAGTGCAGGCAGTATGTAATCCATAAACATAAAAACCTCTGAACTGAATTTACATCAATGGAAAGAATGTTTCATATCCCAACTAAGCCATTACAGAGTCTTTTTAATACAGACAGACAAAGCAGAGATGTTTAATGCCTTTCTTCATCTCTATCTTCAACACTGATGATGGGCTCTGGGACTCCTGGAGCCTTGAGTTGCATGACTGACTGTGGTAACAATAAAATCCCAGCCAATCCTGAACTTGTGCAGGATTTGCTGTTCCAGCTGGATGCATATAGGTCTATAGGGCCCAGTGGGATTCATCCCAGGATACTCCATGAGCTGGCTAATGTCATTGTAAAAACTCCCTCAATTATTTTTCAATCATCTTGGGAATCTGGAGAGGTCCCAGTCGACTGGAAGCTGGCAAAAGTTGTCCCATTTTTCAAGAAGTACAGTCTGGGGGATGAGAGTTTGGAGAGCAGCCCCATGGAAAGGGACCTGAGGGTTCTTGGTGGCAGGAAGCTGAAGTGACAGGACCCAAGGGAACAGCATGGAGCTGTGTTAGGAGAGGGTCAGGTTGATTGTTAGGGAAAGGTTCTTCACCAGAGGGTGGTCAGGCCCTGGCTCAGGCTGCCCTGGGCAGTGGTCATGGCCCCAAGCTGCCGGAGTTCAAGAAGCATCTGTGCAATGCTTTCAGACACAGGGTTTGAATTTTGGATTGTCTTGTGTGGAGCCAGGAGCTGGACTTGAAGATCTTTGTGGGTCCCTTCCAACTCAGGATATTCTATGGTTTCCCTTAGCCATCCACACTCATCTCATTGGCAGCTGTGAGTGAAGAGCATGGAAGTAACTGACTTGAAACTTTCCATCAGCCTAGAATTTTGTAATTCAGAAGCAGGAAAATATGGCTTGAGGTCATTTGTTTAATAAGATACTTTGGAATTGCCTGATGAAGAAAGACGTCTTTTGATGCACTAGACTAATGTGATAGCAGGTCACAAAAAGAAGCTAAACAAATTTTAGAAGGTAGTATTTAACAGACAAATGTATCCCTATTCTTTACTCAGCTCTATCATAGGATGAATTGCTAAGATCTAGTAGGGAGTTCAATTTACAGAATACATTAGGTTGTATGTGATTATTAAAAAAAAGTTAGGTGATTTAATCTTGTGTTTAAAGTTCTATTCTCAGCAGGCATTCAGACACTCTCTTAAAGGTTGCTCAGTGCTTGCTTAGAGTATCTCAAAGGCCTGCTTATCCCCATGCTTGACTGCCTCATTATCACAGAATCGTAGGGGTTGGAAGGGACCTCTGGAGATCATCCAACACCCCTGCAAAAGCAGGGTCCCTTGAGTAGGTTGTGCAGGAAAGCATCCAGGCAGGTTTTGAATATCTCCAGAGAAGAAGACTCCACAACCTCTCTGGGCAGCTTGTTGCTGTGCTCTGTCTTTTATTCTTTTTAACCTAACATCTAAACAGAATTTCTCTGGTTACAACTTGTTTCCATCACCCCTCATCCCCTAACGTGCATCTCCAAGAAGAATGTGGTTCTCCTTCTCACACATTGGGTTGTTGTGCACATTAGGTGCTTCTTTGTAACGTGTCATACCATCCCACATACACCTGCCACAGGAGCCAAAATTGGAATGGTTTTTGGTTTTGCTTGTTTCCTTTTGTCTTTGAAAGTCTGTTTTGGGGGGGAGAAGAGAAAATTTCTTAGCTCTGATAATCTCCCCTCTACCTCTTCAAATTGTCAAATTAAGCTTGTAAGCTATGTTCAGACCTTGTTTTTGTTCCAGTATTGGTTACTGTTTGAGTCATTTGATTATTTGAACATGTATGTAGCCTCACAGCTCTCAAAGTTGGAGAATTTGAGAGCTCAATAGATTTCTACCAGCAGCTTCAAACTAGCCAAGATGGTATGTGTTTACACTATGCCTGTTAGTCAAACGCTTTTTCTCTGTTTAGAGATAGTGAGCATCTTAAGCTTAGGAGCTATGTAGAACCATGTGTAACTAAAGCAATAAATACTGGCTTTTCCTTATGTTACAATAGCACTGAAACCAGGACTATGCATGTGAAAATCAGATTTTTTTAAACCTTATGGATGTTGTTAGAGCTATAGGTTGATCAGCTTAGTCTCTTCTTGAACTGAGGCAGAGCAGAGCAAGCATTTGTTTTCTCCAGCAGGGATAACCTGTTCTTAAACATGGGGATTAAGCCATCTCTGTCTCAGCGTTTGTACTCCTTTGATTAGAAAAATCCTCTTCCCTTTCTTTCTCCAATAGATTTTAATTGCTCCAGGATAAACCAATGCTATTCAGTAGTGTTCCTTTCAATGAACATTCCACATTTGACTTTCACCTGCTGTAGAACAGCTGTCACATCTCTAGTTACTATTTTTACAGATTAAAAATACACTATTCTTTTCATCTTTACTGTTTCTCATGTTTTCAATTTTCTTATCATTGCTGATCAACTGTGGACAGTCCAAAGTATTTTCCTTTAGGTATGTTGCCCAAAACTGGATTGTTTCAGCAGATGCTTCACAAGTACATAACAGAATGTGTTATCTCCTTGCACATGTGAAGTTTCCTTACCAGTGTGCCTTAGAATTGGGCTTTGCCCTTCTTTTTGCATTATACTTAACTGGTATATACTTTATGATTGATTATAACCCAATAAACTTTTCTCTATTCTGCTTCTTAGTCTTCAAACCCACATTTTTTCATGCATGTTCTATTTTTCTTCAATAGGAGTAAAAATTTTCTCTTCAAGTTATCTTCCAAACTGAGCACTATAGCATAGAAATTTGATCCTGTCCCTCTAAAAGCTTGCAGTCCTTTCAGCTTGATGTAATCTGTGGATTTCATAAGTACACTTTTTCTCACATTTTTGAAGTCTTGAATAAAAATAATATTGACTAGAGTTGGGTCCAAGGCAGACCTCTGCACCTGAGATGTATTTTTAGTTTCAGAGTATATTAATAATAATATTTCTGCATTTATTTTTCAACCATTCATGCGCCTCAGTCCTTTGTGACCCTTAGACAATTTTTCTTCTTATGCCACCAATGCCAAAAGCATCTACTCCATCTTTTTGTTTTATTTTTTCCTTTAGCACTAGGTCATTTACTTGATTTCAGGGAACCTGCAGATGTTAGCTGTGAGTGTGGGATGGTTTTGGTTTTTTGCCTTTTTTGTGTGGGTGATTAGGTTTTTTTTCCATTTGTTTTCCTTTGGAGGGTTGGGGGAGGCAAGGAGGTATTCTTTCAAAACTGGGTAGCAGAGAACAGGAGTGAAAATTTTACCGAACAAATAACAGCAGTGATCTAAATACATTTACAGATGGAAATGTATTATTCTGGGTATTTTTTTTGCATCAGCCCACCTCCTCTATGCTTATAACTACTGCCTCAGTAATCCTAATGATGTCGGTAGCAGACCTTTTTCCATTTGTCTAGTCCAGCAGCTGATATTACCTTCAGAGATTTCTTAACCTTGTTTTGCTGTTTCTCAAACTTTGAGGTGGTATTATCATCCATGAGACTTTCTAGACTGTGCAGACCTCCTAATTTTATCTTTGTGAAACTAAAAAGGAGTTACAGGTAAGTCACACAGCTCACAGTGATGCTTAGTGCCCTATTTGCATCTACTGCACTGATAAACCTGGGTCATATATTCCACTATGAGAAGCATATGTATTTCCTCCTTTTTTTCCTTCTTTTTTTTCTTTTTTATTCTCCCTCAGGGAGATTGCTAGGTGGTTGGTTTGGTTTTGTTGAAACCCAGCACTAGAAAGGCCCAGTATTTCACCATCTCGGTGCAGACCTGAGCTGCAGCCACTGTCCTGCCTTCTGTAGCGAGGAGTATTGCTCTTGGGCTCGGGTTGTGGCCCCTTCTCCAGGGGGAGATCTTTCCACGTCCTGTAAGCAAGCTGTGTTTAACAGTCTCTGAACTGCCCCAGGTAAGGTTTGTCCATCATGCTATCGAGCATGACCTTGGGCTGCTTTAATTTGACTACCTTGTGTTTTCGTTGGCTTTTATAGATAAGGTGTGTGCTGCTTCTGAATCAGTTACAAATTTGATGTTTTGCCTATCAGATTTTAAAGATCACTCTGGAGATTATCAACCCAAGTATGTTTGTAGATGTTGTCTTCAGAACATACTGCTCGCTTGGTCTGGTCAGATGGTGTTTGCATATATTTGCAACATACAACAAATTCAATTCTCTCTTACTTTTTAATCTTTTTTCCATTTTTGTTTTGTTTTGTTTTGGGTTTTTTTTGGAGTTGGAGTGGTGGACTTTTATTGGTCTAATTTGCTTTTGGTAGCATTAGCCACATGTTTTGACCAAGGAACTGCGTAATTATAGTTAACTTTTAGTACTGAGTTTGGAGGAGTGCATCACTTTTCTGTGGGAATCCTTTCCAGCGTTTATAGTGCACCGGCTCTTCCATTGCACAGTGACTTGCGTTTTCAGCAGTTGACACTGCTGAATCAGTTGAACTTTGTTTCATTTTTAGCTCCAGACTTTCCAAAAAGTTATGCACTGCTTGTTTGAATAATTGGGTTTTTTTTATCCTTAGTCCTGCTCATACCACAGTCACAATGCTTTATTTTCCCACACACTTCCCACTCTTTGGGCTGTGACTTCGTAAGTAAAAATGAGCAGTTTCTTATATCTTGTGCTTGTTTCAGGTGGTGATCCCCATTCTTTTTTTAAAACAGTGCTAGAGTTATTTTAGTCTCCTTTCTCCATGAAGGTAAATGATTTATAAATCACTGAGACTCGAGCACATGAATTAGTAGCCTCATTACTAGGCTTCAGCCCATTTAAATTAAGGGCTGTGATGCAGAGGTTAGGGGGGGAGTACTCATCTCAAAATATCCCATTAAATCTATATAATACTAGAATATGTACTGAATGGATGACTTTCAGCATTTATTTCATTTTACCGCTCTCAAAATAATACAAGAAACTCAGGATTCAGTTCCACACTGTTTTGTATTTGTACAGAAGCATGGACAAAAATTTCACATAAATAAATAATAAAAATAATAAATAAAAAATTTCACATTTTTTATGCTGAAATAAAATACCCATTCAGGACTTTAAAAAAAAAAAAGGGCAAAATGGGTGAAATCATTAATTACAGTTAACTGAATTTCTGCTAAGAACTTTTCCTGACAGTGCTCTGGCTTCCTGTTGCAGACTTAAAGAAACACCGTATGTATCCTAAAAACCTACTTGTCTTTTTTGTCCTGTAAGCAAACGTGCTTTTCACATTAAGGCCGTTACAATGATTTTTGGATAAATGCCATAAGCAGTGAAGCATTACATTGAGGCTTTCTTTAAAACATTTGATTCTTCCTGGTTTGAAACATGATATAGAAAGTGACAAACCTAGCCAGCATTGTTTTTTTTTTTTGTTTGTTTGCAAGGTAAACATGACCTCAGACTTTCTAAGAACTAACTTAATAGGGTCATCACTCAGAAGGATCAAAATATTTCATGGTGAAGTGTAATGAAAAATTATCTGTGCTTAAGAAAAATAATCAGTAATTTTTGCCTTGTACTTTTCATTTTCTTTTTATCATTCCGCATTTTCTCACGTACTTCTTCCACTTCAAGACAGCAGCCTGTGTTTGTTCTGGTTCTGACACCCAGGAGTCAGAAGAGCTGCCCATGGTCTCAGAAAGGGTACGGGATACGAAAGAAGACCAAAGGATTTCTATGTTTGTGCAGCAGTCTGGCAAATAAAAATGCGCATCTCCAGAGTTAAATACAGTCTGCAGCTTACTGGTTATACCAGTATGTTTGCAATGATTTGCTTGGTTCTGTAAGATGAAATATTTTGCCAGAAGAAAGAGGCAATATGCCTTCGAGAGCAATCTACTTTTCTACGGGATGGTGGTTTCTGTAGCCTTGAAAGTTTGGAGTTTAGAGTGATAGTTTTGATATCAGATAGTGGCAGGAAAGGTTTCCTGGCTCACTCTGTGGGTAAGAAACCTGTCGAGGTTTGCGGGCTGACCAGAAGTAATTAATGTAGGGGCTGTTGTGGTCATGTGCAACTGCAGCTTTGCTTTTGCTTTTGTCAGTGGCGAATTGTAACTTCTCTGTGAAGACTGCCACAGGATGGCACCGGCAAATACAGTTCTTAAATGTGGGATTTCTTGGATGAAGTCTTTGTGTATTTGATAGTGTAATTTGCGAGGATATGTACACATAACACTTAAAGTGTGCTTCAGATGATGTGGAGAATGATCTTCAGTGTGTCTGATATTATGTGTTAACATTAACTGTCCCTTAAAACTCCTGACACTGGTACCCAATTCTGAAATCATGCCTCTGCGTCACAGAGTTTTGTAAATTCACAGATCAGCATTGCACTGATACAGCTCATATCCAAACTATCTCGAAGTTTTGTGGTCTGTAAACAATAAATAGTAATTGTGGTGGGGGGAAGTTACTATATCTGAGTTGGATGAAATCCTCTGTAAGACACATTCTTTGGTTATAGCTAATGTAACAGGCTTTTGCCCACAAAATGTATTGGTGAAACTCTAGGACTGAGGTTTTTTTATTTGTTTGCCTAAGTTGTGGAGAATCCAAATTTCATTCTCTGAGTCTGCTGTTTTGAATTAATAACGTGATTAAACCTAAGAGGTAATAATCCCCTATATCTCTATCTTCAATTTAAGGCTCTACAGAATTTGATAAATTTGTTATTTCATTTTTTGATAAGTTATTAAAGGTCAGGATAATAAGATCCCATGAGACTGTATCTGTAAGTACATGGACAATCCCTGCTTCTCTACTATTCTGCTCTCCGTATGAAATCATTAAGACAGCTCTTCAGACTGGTAGGAATTGCTGCAAAAGTATCAGGTTGATCTTAATCCTTAACTTTTACAAAGTCTGTTGTATTTGGTGAAGAGCAATTTAATTCCTATGCATTGAGGGGTTTTGCTGCCTCTTCCATTTCTTTTAGTCTTCTCATACGTTCTGATTTCAGCCGGAACAGTGTTAATAGCACACCAATAGTTTGGTTGCTGCTGAGTGATGGGAGCACACCCAGGGCCAGGCCAGACCGCTTAGTGGGGAAGAGTTGCTGCTGTTACGGCATGGCAGCAGGGTGTAGGGCAGAGCCAGGACAATTGGCCTGAATAAGCAGGGCATTGGTCAGGGGTCAGTTTATTGTTAGTGGTTGTCAGTTGGCGGTTGGCAAGTAATTGCATTGCATATTTGTTTACATTTTCCTCTTCTGTCTTAGTAAATGGTTTTTATCTCAACTCATGAGTTCTATTTTGTCTCCAGTTCTCTCCCTCATCCCACTTGGGATGGGAGTGAGGAAACAGCTGTGCGGCGCTGAGCTGCCTGCTGGGTTAAGCCACAACAGTCCTTTTGGCACTCATCATGGGGCTCAGAGGGTTGGGATAAGGACGGATCTGACCAGAGCACACTGAAACAAAGTTGGTTTAAGTGTTATAGTAGTTTAATAGTTGCTGGTCACGATGTTTTTTTTTTCTATGTTCTGAAATCTTTCAGAGTGCTTTCATGGAACCTTATTACTTGCTATATGTGATCCCTGTTGTGCTGTTTACCATTTCCAGGGGCTGGATTAAGGTTCTTGTTTTCGTGTGTGGTGTAACACTGGTCAGGAAACTAATCTGGTGTGTGTATGCAATATTGCAGTCATCTTCATACTTTGGGAACCATATATTGGAAACTCTTCCTTTGCTTTGTTTCCTCGGAGAGCCAGGCTATGGGAGATACAAGTGGGAATGTTCAAACCAGCATGTTCCTACTGCAGCATTTACTGAATGTGTTTCAGGCTTTGTTTAAAGTTAAACAACTGTTTACAGATATCCCCCAGGGATCTGCTCCCAGGCTGGATAGTTATGAGTGGCAGCAAGTGTGGGATGGTATGGGCAGGTACCTAGTAGAACAGTGTGCATACCCAATGCTTTGGAACATTAAGCAGCTGTCTACCTTGCACAGTCTCTCAGAGGACCCTTCTGTTCTGGGGTTGCTAAGAGTAGAAGAACAGCAGGTGCCGATCGCTACCACGGCAGTGCACCGGCAGCAATATCGCACCAGCTGGGACCCCCTGACTCCCATCCATAAGATGATTCATCAACTGGAAAGCCAAGGANTGAAAGCCAGTCTTGCCATCAAGCAAAGTAAGGTCAAGGGACCTGCACAGGAAATTCAGTTCCTAGGAATAAAATGGCAAGATGGGCATTCTCAGATCCCTGTGGATGTGATCAACAAAATAACTGTCATGTCCTCCCCAACTACCAAAAGGAAATGCAAGCTTTCTTAGGTGCTGTGGATTTTTGAGAACGCATATTCCAAATTACAATCTGACTGTAAGCCCTCTCTCTCAAGTAACCCAGAATAAGAAGAATTTTACGTGGGGTCCTGAGCAACAACCAAAACATCAGTGAGCTGTTGACACTGTTTTCATTGAAAGCAGGACACCATGGTGATTATGTGTGGCCTACAAATGTAGGGTGCTTTAAATGGGGAAAAAAGATGTTCTAGCCGTTATTGTTGGAGGAAATTTTCAGTTCATGCATCTCACCAATGATTTCTCACAACACATCTAAAATGACTTTTTGGACCTAGTTTTAGGATGTAAGTAGATAATATAGATTGTTCCAGTTGAGAACCAGAGCTGTACTGTTTGCATTACAGAATATGAAGTTACTAATTTTATAGGCGTCTTATGGTAACATGCAATAATACGTAACGAATTGAAGTATTCCTAAGATTTAGATTTTTGGCTTAAAATAAGCAAATACAAAGGACATAGTGTCTTTTCACTATCACATAGCTTGTGTTATGAAGGTATATGGATATCTTATTTCTTACAGGACTTTTGTCCACTTCCAATATAAGCATTTGTCAAAGTCACTGGCAGGTGTTAGATTTTCTCATAATTAAACTTGATATAATTCTGATCGTTAATTGCATTATAATCATCTGGATAGCTTACCATATTCAGATCTTTCCACAAAAGAGCTACTACATCCTTAAAGCTCTATTTTGTGTTTTAATAAGAAGTTGCATTTCACTTTTGAAAAAACGCGTATATGTTTGGGGGACTATATTTTTTTCTTTAAAATCAGTTTATTCCTTTACAGTTGAGGCAGATACTGTGATGCCATCCTATGCTGTTGCTGCTCAAACAAAAAAGCCCTTACTCTGATTTGTATATTTTATTTCTCTGTGTGTTACCTTCATTCTTTCTGTCTTTTTGTTTTAACTTTTCAATACGGTCTCTGGAGTAAGGTTTTGTTCTTTAGTACTAACAGACCTCTTAGGTTTCTGTTTGTTTCTTCCCCTGTCTGTGTAAAACCATTTTTCAATTGCTGTAAGGTGAAAAGGTGCAGGTAGCAGCAGCACAAGAGAAATGAAAGCTGCAGAAAACATGTTGCTCTTTTTCTAGAGTGCTTGAAAGGATTTAAACAATGAGAATCTCTAAGCACGTTTAATAAGAGTGCCACAGGTTTCAGTGGGTAAAAGTGCAGTGAAATGTCTCCTATTTTAAAAGTTCATTTCTCAAATCTACCTATATGTCCTGAGCAGAAGATACTTGGGCTTCACCTGGTGGTTGTTGTTCTGCAGTTGCTTCTTTTTTGCCAGTCAATTTTAGTGCAAAGTCCTACAAAAAAGTGTTCTTTGCTTTACTCGTTTAGTCTTTGGTCTTTAAAATGTTTAAATTTCTCTAGCATGTCAGCAATTGTGGTTGGTTTAGGGGTTATATTTTTTTTTCCTCTGTTGCAAATACTAGTGGATTTTCAATTGTGAAACAGATTAACAGCTAAAAGACAAGTAGTTTAATACATCGCAGGGATATATAGAAGGGCTTTCTTTTCTATCTCTGATAACATTGTGCATTTTTGTAAACTAGAGGAATTTCATAGACAAACATCCTGTTGACCAAACCTGTTTGCCTGAATTATCCATGTTTCTATTACATTCAATTTATTCTAGTCATTACAAGCTGACCAGAACTAATAGCCCATCTATGCTCCACTGCTGCAGTGGTTAGGACTGCCATAATTTTGATTCTGCCATAACTCATGTTCTTGGTCTCTCATCTTGAATAGTAAGGTTTAGCAAATGTATTCCTAGTTGCATTGGAGTATTTTGCTCTAAATCTCACATTTGTGTTGTTTTAAAAAATATTTTATTTATTTATTGATTCCGAGCGAAACTTCAGCACTTGAAACTTGCAGTGTGGGCATGGATACTTGCTCCGATGACTGATTTTCATAATTATCATGTGTGGGATAAATGCATACATGCAAAGAAAAATGTATATGTGCTTCTGATTGGTCACACGAGATTATATTTCACATGCTATTTTACAGTAATACCTACTAATATGGACTTTACCATATTTTGTAGGAGAAAACAGGTCTAGATGTGGTCACATTCTCAAATATTAACCAAGAAGCAAGTCCTTTTCCAAGTGATGACAAAAGCAATTTTTGAAATATAGGTTATAAGTGTAAGTTAAATGAGCCAGTGTCAAATTATTTTAATTAAGTTTAATACTAAAATCCATACAGTTAAAGAATCAATTACACTGGTAAAAAAAATTGTCAAAAATGTAATTAAAGAATAATTTTTTTTTTAATATAAATGCAGCTTTGCTAAACAGATGAGAAAGAACAATTTTCAGTGCAGATTAACCTCTTCTTACGATGACAAAGAAACTTCTAGGAAGAATTGTTTGGGGGGGGGGTGCATACACAAACTAAATTTCAGTAGACAACAATATTTAATGGCTAGAATTCCACTGAAAATGTAACAGGTTATGTCGTATTTGTGGGAGCTGGATTTACTTTTAGGCATTTTACTTGCAGTATTTAAGTTTTAAGATCGTGATGAAATTTTGGTGGCTTTTTTTTTTTTCCTTTAAATCCTTTTGGGAAAAGGAGGAGCCAAAATGTCAGTGTCTTCACCTGTAATGCAAACTTAAACATCTTTTCTTCTTCACCCAGAAGAATATGTCTGATCTGCAGAGGAAAAAGTCAGTAGCAAAAGCTTTGTAGCAAACATTAGGCTTGCATCAGAGGGAATTATGTGAAAGAAATGTATGGGATGTCAGGAATTCTCATGTCTTAAGAGTGCCATAGGTTGCTTAGCAATTTGGTTTCCAAATGTCTTAACACTGAAAGGAGAGCCATCATCTTACACAACCTTTTTTGCAATGATTTCCAGTTTAACAGAGCTCTGTCCTTTGTGTCAGATGTGCCTTTTGCTATCACGTGGAAATCCGTTCAGACTTGGCCACCTTTTAAATCCTTCTAAAAACATTAGACTGCACGCACACTCAGCAGAGCTCTTTTAGTTGTTTTACCCATCACATTCCCAGACGGTCCTGAATATCGTCTGCACTGAACAAAGTCTGGCATGGAAATGAATGTAGCAGAGGCTGCAAGCGTTTCCTACCAAACACAGAGCTAACAGCAGAGGAAGCACTCTCCTTTTAAGCAAGTTGGTTTCCTCTGCAGAGAAATACTGCACTTCCCAGCTGGACATCTTCAACAAGACTTTTTTGAGAGGAGCATTGTTTGCAGCTTGCTCCTTTTGTGCTGGGAGGGCTGTGGAGCAGTGGCAGCTGAAGCTCTGTCTGCACAGGCTGGGTGGGGAAGGAACTGCCCCCCAGATTTCAGCCAGCTGTGGCTGCTGCTGCTGGCACACAGCTGAGGACTTTCTGCTTCAACTCCTTTTCCTCCCACCCTTCCCTCTTGACAAATGTAACCAGCCTTTGCTGTCTTTCTGCAAGGTAGTGCTTTGTTCCGCTGTGTAGGGGTGACTGTGCTCTTTGCTGCACCCTTACCATGTTTGCCTGGAGGGAGCCTGCATTCTGCTGGCTGGCCTAGGGCAGCAGCTAGCCAAAAGACCCTCCACAACTCTTTTCAGCTACCAAACGCTGTTTTGCATGGCAAGGACCTTTCCTTGACTGTTGCTCGGTTTAGGGGAAAAAAAGGAGGAACCTGAAACTCCATAAGAAAGAGCTGGCTCTGCGCTGGCTGAGATTTATTAAAAAAAGATTTCGCCTCCTGCCCAAAAATATGTTTTGGATGATCGAGTAACTTCAGGGTTCTGAAGTCATATAGTAACAATGAGCAATGCTGGAGTAAACACACAGTTACAAAACNAACTTTTCATCCTTCCTCAGCAAATACAGAGAGGCAAGGAATCCAGGGGAACCTGGTACTCATGAACCTATGCCTGCTGTTGCTGTTGTTTCCTCAGATATTCCTGCCTTCCCCCCACATCAGGGGAAAGGTAATTTTGTTGTGGTCCCCTCTTAAATGCCAACAATTTCAAAGGAATCAGTCTGTCTACTTCTCATGCTACAAGTCTGCCAAATTTTTACTTGGCATCATGCACTGCAGAAGTTCATCTTGGAGAATGACTCCTTCAGTAAACTCCCTTGGGCAGTCCAAAAGGTATTGCACAAAATATATCCAATAATAGCACCCATATTTAATTTAGATAGTATTTTGATTTGTGTTGAAACCAAGGAGATTAGCAGATTCCCCTGATGAATGACTGGTCATGCTCCTTACCCTTGGAGGAAAGGGAATTGTCAGTTTTAATCTGATCAGTCAGAAGTTTCCTCTTACCACAGGCTATTTTTCCTCATTGTTATTTTGTAGCTCTTATAAGGTTATCATTTATTGTACTCACAGAGTCCAGTCTCTTGATTTGGAAGTATTTTCCAAATAATGCATAAAATGGGAGCAATATTCACCTCAGTGAAGCCATTGCAGAAATGGTGAGTTCAGAATGGACCCTGCAGTCCATAGGAACATTCTTACAAAACACTGCACAGCACAAGACTCTAAATTTTGTGGCAGAGGTACAGATTCATATTGGAGCTGTGGTTGTGGCTTTGCAGACAAATGCTCAAGGCAGATCCACAGAAGAGGATTTTTCAATGCAGGGTTCATTCAAGGATACAGGCAGAGAGTTCCCATGAAGACTGAAAGCAGCAGTTAGCTGAGAATCCAATTGTTCCCAGGGTTTGCTAATCTGTGTCTGATACCATCAGTCTAGGTAAGCTTCCTTTGTCCAGCTTGTTGAAAAGTAACTTGCCTGTAGGTTAGGACAAAAGACAGAAACCATACATAATGTCACATAAACATCCCAGAAAATAGGGTTGGAAGAGACTTTTGTCATCTAAATCCATCCTCCTCCCTCGTAGCCTGCCCTGCAGACCTTGGTGTTGATTCAATCAAATGGTTTGCACATGCAGGGAATCCATCATGGTCACAGGGAAACACCTGTGATGTGGTCCTGTGGTTAAAGAGTGAGCTGGTGAGTGGAAAAGGGTAGGAGTTTTCATCTCGCAGCACGTGGGTGAAAGGAAGGAGCAAGGAACTGTGGAATGGAGGTAGGTTCTCTTTGAGCTCATCTAATGGAGAAAACTGTTTTTGATAGTGCTGTAAATCGGTGTGCCGCCTGCTCTGGAGATGTGCTTGGGACACTGGGAGTTGTGACCATGCTAGTTAGTCACAGCTGTAGGGATACAGAGTTCTAATAAGGGAAATTTTCGGTGAAAATGGTGTTTAGAGAAAATAATTCACACCTCTGGAAGTGCTTCATTTTCTGTTGAAGCATGCTCACCTGTGATGATTGCCAAGTGAAAGTTTTGCATATAGGTTATTTGGACATATAGGTATTTTGGACATAGGTTATTTGCCTGGTTGTGTCCTGTGCCTGTCTAGGGGAACCAGTACTCATGGGCATCCTGACTGAGGGATCTGAGGACCTGACACATGGGGTGGGCTGGTTCCAGCGCTTCTGGAAGGAAAATAATTATGAGAAGCTGATCTTTCCAATTGCCTTGTGAGCACTGAGACACGTAATTTGTTTAAGCCGCTAAAACAGAGTGAAATCACTGAGAGACCATTTGGAAGGGAAACCTTGAGATAATCTGAATTCAAGCTATCAGTTTTCCCTTAACATGTAAAGGAAACATCCTTCCAATATTAGTATTTAGAGTTAAATAATTCCTGGCTTTCTGGTAAATGTATGTGGTGTTGAAGTTCTGATTAATCTTAACAGTTTGAAGGACTTAGCATTGAGCTTATTCTACTTTACTCCTTGCATTGCTGAAGTAGAAGACACTGCTGAAGGATGCTGTATTAGTGTCTGCAAACTGTATTAAGTTTCTTACTTTTGTTTGCTACACGTAATATGAATAATTTGTATTCATGATCTCAGAGCAAAAGATATATAAACCAAAAATATTACGGCAACTGTAGTAATAAATGCTACAATTATACTACTCCTCAATGGAAGCAGGCAGGTTTTTTAACAACAGGAATTGTGGTAAAAGCAGAGCTTAGAAGAGGGAAGAACAGAATTGTATTTATTAGATCAGACTCATTTGCATCTGACTTTGTTGTGAAGCATTTTTATTTTAGTTTGGAACAGTTTATAGATATTACATAGAAGTAATAAATCTGAAAAGAAGAATCTGTTTAGTTATTTTGTTGTATCTCCCATTCACCCTTTTGAGCCAAAAACCACTCCTGCTCTTGATGGCTCCCTATCTAATAGTGGTCATTTATTTTTCAACAAGTCTAGGGGAAGATTATATGTTGAGGGAATGTATATAAGTCAGATGAATACAAAGGGGAATATTTTTTGTTATGGTCTAGAGTTCAGCCAGCCTAAAAGAGAGGGAGAAAGTTTGCTTGTGGCCTGCTGCACAGTGTGCACGTTGAAAGTCTCCTTGTAGGAGTGAGGGGCTCCAGGAGGAGCAGCACCTGGCGTGGTGCGGTGCGAGCCTATGAAAATGGGCTTGTGTCATGGGCTGGTCATGAGGGACAGCAGGTCGTGGCACGTGTTTTTTGACATGAAGACTGCAATTTACTGTAGCTATTACTTTAGAAAGAAAGCCAGCTTTCCTGACAGCTGTAGAGGCTGTATCAGTTCCACTTCTTTCTGTATCCTCCAAAGTCAGCAACCAAACATTCCCAAACTGGCTTTTTGAGTATGTATTATGTTAATATAATTCTCAGAGATGTCAGACCATTCTCTTAACAACCCTTCCCAAAGTAATTATATGATTAGGTAACGGGGAATAGTCTTCTAATGATTAGCGGTGGAAATGAAAGAGTTTGAGACCTTCCACTCTTCATCTGAAATTCAGCTGGGCTTAGAGGAGCGTTTGGGAGAGTCCAACTTACAAAGCCTCAGCTTGAGCTGTTGTCTCCATGCAATTTGCCCTAGAATTTATTATAGGGAAAAATCATGCTGTAGGGACAGTCCTGGACCTAGTAGGCAGTGAAATCCCTGTTTGTGAAGGAGGAGGCGACGGACTGCTGCTCTGAGTGTCCCTATTCATGCTTCATTCCCCTGCAGATTGTGTGGCAGTCTCAGCAGATGCATAGCTTTTTCTTCAATCTCATAATCTAGTTTGTGTCTCAGCAGGACATCGTGTCCTCTTCTCATGCAATTTACTTCTCTATGATAACTTTTCTCATTTCTCTGCTTTCTGGCAAAACACTGGTAAACTACAAACTGATGGTAGCGATGAGGTGTGCAGTATTTCCCACCCAGATACCTGCAACTATTTTCTCATGATTTTTCTCTTTGGGAAGGTTTGAACTGTTTTCATGACAGACTGTTTTATGCAGTATGGATCAACTAGATGCATTCTAAACAATATTTCACCTTATATTCATAATCTCAATGATTATTGTGCCCATGTAATTGAAATTTTAGAATATAAATTCACAGCAGGTTTTTTTTCTTTTTAATGCTCTAAATTGTAGAGCAAGAGAGAACGTGTTGCACTACAATGATGTCTATTTTCTCATGATTTCAATTTTGTCATTTTTCTATGCAGCTAGATCAGTGGTTTATTGAAGTTTATCTTGTAATAGTGGAACTCAATCCCGTAATTAAATGGTTTGCATGAGGAAATAGCTACCCTTTTCTACAGTGATATCTGCCAGTCAGTATATTTTTGTTAAACTGGAGAGAATGTGTTAATGTTCTCTTTAGATGTCCTTTTCCAGTTATTCTCAGTTATCCTGTCCTGTTTTTCCACTGCCCCCTCCCTCTGCCTGCCCAGCGGTAGCACTCGCTGCGTGGTGAGGCAGCTGAAGGAACTGATCAAGTTGAAATCTAACCAAAAGCACCCCATAGGAACAAACCAAACATTGCTGTTGTTAAACTGCTTTGTCGGTTTCTGTGGGTTCTTTTTGGCATATCTTCATTTGTTTCTGTCAGTTTGTTATTCATTTCTTGTTACTTAGCCATAAGTTGATATTTCTCTCCAAGTAATGAGCCCACAGTAGGAAAACACTAACACTTTCTCCTGGATATTCTGCAGTAATTGAGCTATATTTAATGTTCTTCACAAATTTGGATTGGGTTTCTATTTGTCTGCCTTAAGATTGGGAAGAGAGAGGAAAATAAAATGGGGCAAAAACACTGATGAATGTAAATTATTTTAAATATAATTTGTTTGACATTTGGAATCCTTTGTGGAATTGTTCAGCAAAATTATCAGGGAAAGGAGAAGGAAGCCCTAGTGCCTTGTTCATGGTTTGGACACAAATACCCATGATGAACAACTTATTTCTAGACTGGTGGGCCCTATGCAGGAAAGAAATAGAGCTGAGAAGGAAAACGAATCTTAATTTTTATTTTGTGTAAACTAGATTGATATTTAAGTACCCATGAGTAATTCAGTATCGCAGAGGAAGAGCATTTTCCATGGTTTATGATGAGCCTCATGGAAGATCCTGAACTTGGCAGCTAAACTGCATGTTAGCCTTTTGGCAGGAACAATCCAGCCCACAGACAGATGTGCAGCAGGCTTCTTCCCCTTTGTAGTAGGGGTGGACTTGGACAATGCACTCAGAGTTAGTCTGATCTGAGCCAGCAGATGAGCGTGTTACTTCTTGCGCTTAGTTTCTTACCTGGTTTCAGACAAACAAACAACCAAAAAAGAAAAACAGAACAACCACATACACTCTTTTAGAAATTTCAGTAAGTGTATCGATTTGTTTAAGAATTAATGAAAAAGTAAAATGGTCTCACTGCAGCATTTTTGTTAATTATAATGATTTGAGAGAACACCTTCAAGACAAATTCCTTTGAGATCTCGATACTGTTTTACTGAACTGCTGGGGAAAATGTCTGGTGCTGTAGTATCTTCTGTAATGTAACTGTGTTTGAAAATTCATCTGCTGCGGTGATTAAAATATTGACATGATTCATAAATCAGCAGTATGATGTGTAGATTACAGAATAGAAAATTATATGCAACGTCTTTGTTCAGAGATAACTAGTGACCTTCTGGCAATGTATCCTGAGACCGAGATGCAGTTTCATATAACCCTGTGTATCAAACTCCCAATGATAGAGACTGATAACAGTCTTATCATACAATAGCCCTGAAATCTTAGTTATTGCTAGGTAGAAAACCAGAGATGAGTACTAACTTACACATTTTGACATCAATAGAGACTTCCATGTTTTAGGATCTAGCCAAAAGCATCTCAGATAAAAAATGTTGAAAAGTAAAAATTTTTCTAACTTGATATCAGTAAGAATAATTGCGTGGACAGCTTCAATGCTGAAACTGCGAAATATTGGTAAAATATATGGCAAGTAATGAGTGAACCGTTGGAAGAAGATAAAATCTCTCTGCAGTATCCAGTGTGGCTCTCCTGAGTATTGCTTTGGATCCCCGGTAGCTTTTAATCAGAAGGGATCTTCTAAAACATGACTTAATGAGAACAGTCTTCTAAACAGAAATAGACTGCAGAGCTTTGAGAGGTTTGAGGCTGTTTGTTTTGGGTTGGTTGGTGGATTTTGCTGGTATTTTGTTTTTTATTGTAACTTTTTCAGAAATTATATCAATATAAATTTTATTACTCAAGGTACCTTCCAAGTTTGCCAGTCTTTAAGCAAGCAAATCTCAGAGGTGTTTCACTTGCTGTGATACATTTCCCATTTAGGCTGTCACACTTGTATTTTTTTCAATTTATTTTTTTTTTTTTAACTGTAAGTCAGCAATCTCACCATGTTCAAGCCTTTTAGTCTGCCACTTGTTATATGTATAATATATTGATTATACATCTTTTCTGGTTTCTTATGGCATGCCGGTTTTCCCCCCTAATATTTTAATTGACATTGTAACTTACAATACATTTCACTCTCTTATTTTTGGTCTAATTCTCCTCTCCCATTTTTTTATCACTTAAAAAATAATTTGTGTTTAGCATCTGTAACTATGAAAAATTTTAGAGTTCTACTTTGCATATCTAATACCGTTCTTTATCTGTTTTAGCATCTCCCTGTATTCTTCCCAGTGTTCTTTACTTCCTATTTTCTTGTAAGTATAGCATATTCTATTTTTCCCCTTAGTTTTTATTGACCTGTTTAACCATATGGAGTTAATTAAAGCTACATCTCATTCCTGAAGAAAATAACTCAATTTCTCTAAGTTTAGCTGAATTTATACACCCTCTCTTTACGAGTGAGGTGTCTTGGTGTTTGTCTAAAAAAGTATTTAATGCAGTATCTTTTTACATAACACATTTACCTAAAATTGCACAGCATTCATCTTGGTAGAAATTAAATTTCAATTCTATTTGACAATACTGTCATGTTTCTACTTTACTTAGTCTGATTTTTTAGTGGTTAGAATCTGATTTGAACAGGTGTCTCCCTGGCAGGTTTCAGGAAACAACCAGTTGTGTAATTCATCTATCATTTCATCTCACCTGTGATATATTTTAAATGACTTTGAAAGTAAAAATTGTGCTGACAGTTGGGGCTAATCCCAGCATTTTTTGTGTACACAGTCTTTGGTTTTCTTAACAGTAATTCTTCTGTCCTTTATGTAGTGACTTCCTCTGATATTTTTGGGCTTCTTTGTGTTTTCTTTCTTAATGAGTCTTTTCCTAAGGCCCCACTTAAATATCATAGTGCTTATTCCATTACTTCCTTAGCTGTCTGTTCTGACTTCCAGTATTCCTACTTGGAGATTTTTTCTAGACGTGTATAACTTCTGGAAAGGGGGTGGGCGGAAGAAGTAATTTATTAAAGAAGATTTTTACTCTAGCTTTTGGGGATTGGGACCATCTGTAACTGTAGTAATCCTGGCTTCTATACAGACTTACCCTTTAGCCCAAGGGAAGCTGCTTCAGGAGCTCTGCACCACGTTTATGGTAGTCTAAACAATTAAAGACAAGATGATTTCTTTCCTCAGCAACATGAAGAGAACACACCCAAACGCTACCCATTCGTGTTTGATGCATCCTGCTGGATGGGGGCAGCTCAGTGCATTCAGTTCCTCCCAGCTACTGGCTGAGATTGGAGCATTGCTTTTTCTGTTCACTGCTTTCAGCTTTAGTTGTCATCCTGTGGATTATCCTGGACATGGTGGGTCTCTTTGTTTATTTGCTTATTTACCACTATCTACTAAATTTCAAAATTTGATGAAAACATTTTCTTATGATGGACACTTGTCCAAAACATATGGCCATATTCAAGATATTTGCTACTTCTGTAAATACCAAAGCCTGAAGAGACACATCATTTGTACTGTGGTCAAGCTGTAGGGCAGGATGATGTGGAGGCAAATATCTCCTCTGTTTTCTAGTATGAAGGCTGCTCTGAAGGCAATGCCTCATATTTTGTTGGCCTAGAACCTCAGAGGCGGATGTTGGTGGTGTGGCAGCAGAGGTTGAACCTTCCTGCCAATATTCCATTCCATTTTGTTGCTGTGTGACAGATGGCAGCAGAGGGGCACTCAGACATGAAAGTGCATATGAAGGTATGGAATTGCATTCCTCTATGCGGGGGAAAAAAATTGAGCTCATTGACCTTAATTGACACTTGCTGAATGTTGATGGAGACCAAACAGTGCATGTGAGCACAGTGAGGCAGTGGGTGGTGCGTTTCAGCAATGATGCTGTCACAGCATCTGTGAAAGTGGGTCATCTCCACTGGTACAGATTTTTATGAGCACAGTATGCAGGTTTGTGTTCATTGCTGGTGAAAATGCAGAGCTGATGGTGGTGGCTATGTTAAAAAAATGTGTTTTGGTAGCTGAGAATGGGCTCTATTGAATAGTGTTATTGTGCTCTTTGCATCTGTTGTAGTTTCTGTGGAAAAAAACAGAAGCATTTCCTTTCAGAGCCACCAAAGTAGTTTCCTGCCTAACTGGGGAGGGGGGCATATTACTGAAGTTTTCCTTATACAAAGCATATGATCCAAGTCTTCTGCTCTCTGGAGTCTACTACTGTTGACTTCAGGACTTCTTCCTTTGTTTGTTTGTGTTGGTGGGGTTTTTGTGGTGTTTTTGTTTTGTTTTCCTTTTTGTATAGGAAATATAAAGAATTCTGGATACTTTCCAGGAGTTCTCCAGACATGTCCTCACACACCCACTTATGGTAGGTGGTATTACTAAAAAGAAAAACAGGAAATCAGATTCAGCTTGAGAGCACAGGTTGTATTTACTGTTCTCTTTTTCATCACAACTTATTTAAGCTGTTTGGGATTTATTTGTCTTCAACAATACAAAAGAATGAATTTGGCAAAATAACACACTGTTCTGAATCACTTTTTCACTTCAGTGCGTCGGAATATCTGGGACCTGTTTCATGGGATACCTTTAATCATCCTGTATTTAATGTGTGTTTATATTCCTAGAATACTGGGAAAACTGGGGGAGAGATTGCCTTTGGAACAACTTGTGAATGTGTCTTTAGATGTGGTGTAAATAGCAGTTGTGCTTTACCTAAAGGCGGGATCTTTCACAGATCTTCTTGGCTCAAATCCTTGATTCTTCAGTGGAAGCTGCTTTCCTTCGCTGAGTACTTCCAATACAAAAGAAAGGACCCTGCTTGGCACGTATTTCTGAATGCTTATTCATTCATAGAACCATAGAATATCCTGAGTTGGAAGGGACCCACAGGAATCATTATTCCAACTTGTGGCCCCACATAGAGCTTGAATTCCAGGTGCATCTATGTCTGAGAGCTCCTTGAACTCCAGCAGCTTGAGGCCATTACCACTGCCCTGGGGAGCCTGTTCCAGCGCTCAACCACCCTCTGGTGAAGAACCTTTTCCTAACCCCCAACCCGACCCTCCCCTGACACAGCTCCATGCCGTTCCCTCAGGTCCTGTCACCAGAGAGCAGGGATCAGCGCTGCCCCTCCGCTCCCCTCGTGAGGAAGCTGTAGGCCACCATGAGGCCTCCCATCAGCCTCCTCTGCTCTGGGCTGAACAAACCAAGGGACCTCAGCAGCTCCTCATCTGTCTTGCCCTCCAGACCCTTCCCTATCTTTGCAGCCCTCCTTTGAATGCTCTCTAGTGGTCTTATGTTCTTACGTTCATCAGAGGACTCAAGCTGTGTTGCACTTTGCCAAGACCTCTGATCTTTTCACCTGTACTTTTTTTTCCCCCGTTTCCTTCCCCACTGTTGATGCCCAACGGTTGTGTTTTGCTCTAAGCAACAGAAGGGCTCAAGGAGCTAGCAGCCCCCTTGCTTAAGTTCGTGACTAAGGAGTAAACACCTAGTCATGTCACTGTTAGATTTTTTTTTTTTCCCTACAATGTACCCAGAAGAGTCAAGTGAAGACTCCTCCTTTATGTTTCCCTAGGCAGTTATTTCTGTCAACCAGTAATTTCTGATAAGGAGTACTGCTGCAGAACTGTCAGCTGGCACCGTTGTGTGGTGCAGATTCCCCAAGTATAGGGTATAGCTGACCATGTTGCACAACAACTTGCAGTTGTGTACTGGCAGGAGGCCTTTGTGCATCAAGCTTCTATAGCTTCAGGTAATCTATTAGTTGACTCTCCTTAATGAACCTGTTGGTGACAGTCCCACAGGAGATCAAGACATCTGCTAGTAATGACAGACTTCTGGCAGTGGTTGAAAAGATGAACGTACCTTCTTAAGGTAGCTATGTAAAAACAGAGATGCTTTTTCACAGCTGGGATGCTCACTTCAGTTATTCTGAGGTTTCAAAGCTTGGTTTCTCCTATAAAAGTCAATACATACATATCAGCATCCTGAATGTCTGAAAGCCGTCTGGCCCTCTTTGCCCAGTACGTTTCTCCATCTGAACACCAAACACTTCTGTGGACAGTTGTGAATGGAGTTCTTGCAAACTCTGGAATTTAAAGCTGCGTCTATGTGATACGAATGAAACGTGAATATTTATTGACGTATTGTCTTCAAAAAGAAGGCAAATGAAAGTATTCAGCCAATGCAGTGATGCCATACTCACCCATTTAAATCTCTTTAAGTTAGCAAAGATGTGTTAGGAAGTTTTGATGTCCTTAAAAGAGTTACATCACGTGTACATGGCATGTATATATTCACGTCTATACAGGAAACTGCCTGGGATGTCTTTTGTCAGTATCTATTCTAAGCTAGCCTTACATTAGGGCACTCTTATTCCACATGAAGAGAGCCTTTTTTTAGATCACTTTGGGAATTGGATTAAATTGCAATGAAGTGCTCTTAATATAGAATGTGTTCACCTCAGGAGTTACTGTGAAATAGCTGGGTATACTTCAAGTTTAAACCTTAGCCTATTTTGTGGTAGCTTTCCTCTATAGATGAGCCCCGAGAGATGTCCTTACTTAACTCTCAAATTTGAGAGCATTTCAAATGAATGTTCTGGTATCACAACCTGCAGCTCTGAGAATATCGAAAGACAAGATAGCAGAGGGCAGTTCTTATGAAATGTTCCCTGTGCTAAGTGGCCTGAAAAAACAGTTGGTAACCTGGGCAAGGTTTTTCTCATTTGTATTTATTTGTAAGGAAAAGAAATACAAATAAATCTTTCCCTCATCAAGTATTTTGGTGCCTATTGCTATGAAATATGGCTAGGATTTCTTGACTGGAGCGATATCAGAAGGACTTCGGCATTTTTTTTTTTCCTTTTTCTTCTTTCAACCATCTTAAATAACAACTGAAATGATGGGAATGGTCTTGTTCTCTTTTTTCTATTTGCCAGAAGTGTTCCATCTAGACTTGGAGGAAGAAAAATCACTCCAAAGTGAGTCTAAAGCAGTAGTGGAAGGGGAGAAGGGAGCAATCCTAATTTATCTAGATGTCAAGATAGAGGAGAAAAAGAATTTGCTCATCTGAGGAGCATTTGTTTATATATTTCGGGTGAAATAATAAGGATGGATATGTATTTGGACTGCCTTGTGCAGTTGCTGGGAGGAAGGCTTTCCCCGCTGCCACCCTCTCCACACTCTATAACATGACAAGAGGAAAGCTTGCTTAATACCTTATGCCCAAAAATACATAGCTCCTTCTCAGAGGTTGCAAAACTTGATCAGACTTTAAGAACTTTGTTGCCAGATTACATTAACAATGTTATCCCTGTTGCTTTTACAGGCACAGCCCTAACAAATGTCAGGGCCAGTATTTTGTTGTTCATTTCTTCTAAAAGTATGTAAACTCTGTTATTTCCACTTACATGACTTAAAATAGCTAGACCAAGGAAACCTGTTTAACTTGAGGATAGAGAAATACTGTTTTCTCTCCTAACGACAGCCCACTTTCACTAGTAGACTGAAAGTTGCATTTTTGGTTGGAATTACAGATTTCTGTTTACCTGTATGCTCATGCTCTGAGGAAGGAAGACATTCAAAAGCAAAACTGCATAGCCTATAACCTGCTAAAGTGAAATGAAACCAGAATGCTGTCACGTTCCTAATGGTATCATTGTAAACCTGTAAATTATTTGATGCTGTAAGTAACAAAAGAAACAGAACTATCTACAGAAGGAAAAACATGCCTTCTACAGACCATGTTACTCTAAATGTAACATGGCTGCCAAGGTAAAAGTTGCTGTAGGGTTGAAAAGCTTTGAATCAAGTAGGGAAGTATTACCAGTGTGTCTGTGTGTGTTTCTCTGCTCGGCAGAGCTGCTTTCCTGATATACTCACTGATGCATACAGTTATTCTTCCCTGTATGTATGACTCCATGCTTACCCATGTTGAACCTCACTGCTTTCAGCAGTGTGTCAGCCGCTCCTCCCAGCTTCTGTATCATCAGTTGTGGGTGCCTCATCCCTGGAGGCATTCAAGGCCAGATTGGGTGAGGCCCTGGGCAGCCTGGTTTAGTGGGTGGCAGCCCTGCCCACAGTAAGGGGGTTGGAATTGGATGGTCTTTAAGGTCCCTTCCAACCCAAGCCATTCCATGATTCTGTTTGTAAGTGACATATGCCTTCTGAACACTTTTTCTGAAACATCGAATGAAATAATATTTTAGGTGAAAGGCACAACAAATTCTATATTCTTTTTTTCTTGCAAATATTTGAAGTGACATTCGAAGGAGGCTGGAACGTTTGATTCTTAAAGGTGAATGTCATAAATACATATACCTAGACAAACAGATGCACGCATATATAGAGTAGGTCTTTGCTCGTTTTGAATTTCTATAGCATGTGCCAATGCACTGCAATATTAAGAAATATTTGCTGTATAGTTGCGGGGGAAAAAAAGGTGGAAAAATTACTGGAAGCTGTTGTATATCAAGTTTGCATTGCAGTGTTGCTGTCTGGGGTTGGTGTCTCATTGTGTGACACACTCGGTGTAGTGCAGCTTTCACTGTTCCAGCTTGCTGGTGCCCATGAACATGTTGCCAGAAATCACTGGTTGTAGGCAAATAGGGAGCGCAAGGCAACCTGCACTGGTTGGTCAGCATGAGGCCTTGTGGATTGTGTGTGCAGGGAGTACAAGGCTGTGCCAGTATAGAAAGGACTTTATTTGTTGGCATAAAATGCAACTTCCACCACTGCGTTTTTTGATACTTTCAATCAGTTTTGCACATCATATTTTTCCTTCTCTCATACTTGAGTTGTAGTCAGTTATAATTACATGTTATTTTTCCAGTTAACACCAGCAGCAATTTCTTAAAGTGTTGGTTGATGTGCTTTCTCAGTGGAGTGCTGCTTATTCACCATTTTGTTCGCGTAATTTAGGAGAGGAAGTGGTTGGTGCATTAGTGTACAGGAAAGGTGTGAGGGTCCCTGAAACTCACTGCAATCACTGTAGAGACCATTTAAAATACTGAGCAATTGCTTTGTTAAAATGAGAGATTAGTTGCCATGTGGCTACATGCTGAGTTGATGAGGAGGGGACGAAATACAGTTTTGTATGACACTTTGCCTATAGCAAAACCTTAAACTGTACTCAGGTAATGACTAGTTCTTAACTAGATCTTGGTTTTTGGAGAAAAGTCAATGGATTTCTTTTGGGTGGTTTTCCGCAAGCGTCTACTCAAAGTTCTAGTTATAATTAAAAAGAGAAAAAAAAAAAAAAAAAAAAGGAATTATTTTAGAAGGGGAGGCTTGGATATGCTATAAATCCCCATCTTTATAATATTGTGTGCCTTTTTGGACTCTGTTCCAAGATTTAGCAAAAGAGAAAAAGGCATAGAGAAGAATGATGGGAAATGGCTTCTGAAAGAAGAAAGGGAAATTGGTTTGGGACAGATCACTTTGGAGAAAGGATGTACTGAAAGGGATGAAGGAAATGAGGTATATTACAGAATTCAGTGCCAAAAGATATTTTGGAAGACAAAAATGTAGTGTCCTCAAAAGTAAATTGGACAGTTTCATGGTGAATGAAGATTTGAATGCTTGGCTTTGGGTGCACCCCATGGTTATGGACGTGCAAAATTTAGGAATCCCTAAATTGCTGTTGGCTAGTGTTGAGGAAAATATTCAGATAGCATTGTTTATATCGTCCATCTTCTTCTACTCTCTCCTGACACTGTGTCATGCTACGTGAGCTAAACTGAACTCCGGAATTTGGGAGAGAGTGACAGTAAGGTAAGTCTAGCTTAGAGAAGAGCTGGGGGCTTTAATTTGTTACTGTGTGTTAACTAGTAACTCTGTGTTATCTAGGAGATGCCTGGCCTTGTGCGTTTGGATTTTTATCCCCTTCACGCTTTGGAGAGGTGGCTTTTTTCTGTGTTATCCTCCTCTTCTGTTGGTGGGATGGGGATAATACCTTTTGCTGTTCTGCCCCATTTCCATCCACTGTATTTCGTGTCTTTCTTCCTTTTGAATAAGACCAGTTCCTTTCCTATCTGCTGCCCATTGCATTTTTTTCTCTTCTAAGAGCAGCTGTGTGAAAATGGTGACTGTTATTGGGTTTTGATCAGCAGCTGCAAAACCCAAGTGCTCCTGCTACTTTCATTTTGTGCCTGTATGGTGAGACTTGGAGCAGTAGTAGTATGTCCTCACCTTTAGGACATGTTAATGTTCAAACACTTCATTTGCTGTTGGAAGGTATTTTTGTAACTATGATCTGTTTATTTTTTTAAACAAACAGTTCTGTGTTCTTCACTAGTCAACAATATCCAGGGTGAATTACTTTTTTGTGGTGGTCTTGTTTTGGAGACTAAGTTTGAAAGGGAAGGGCTGTGGTGTTTTGTTAGTCTTTGATTTGCTATCTATTAAAATACTAATACGCAGAACTTTTTTGGTTTGTTACAAAATATGCATTTTAAAAGTAAAGTATGTAAATTATAGTTCTAATTAACTTGAAAATAAGTAGCCCCAAACTTATCGCCAGTGGAAATACATGGAAATACAGTTACTTCTCTGTGGGATGTTTATTTTCATCCATATTTGCTGCAACACATGCCCATGGTTGCCCAGTGATGTAACCCTTACCTGTTTGTATTGATGACAAAGATCTGCTTTACATCTTTAGGTTGTTTCCTTGCTTTTGAGGACTGAATGCCAAAGAAACAGTCCCCTACACTTCAGTGTAGAACATCACAGACACATAGTGCAAGTAACAAATACCAACTGAACTCGTTTTAGCTCTGTCAGTGGAAAAAGTCTTCTCCATCTCCTCTTGTAAACACCCTTAGGACAATTAGACCGAAACCAAAAGCCTGTCAGCTCTAGAAGCAGCGCTGCTGCACAGGCTGAATCTTGTTTTCCACTAACTGTGGCTGTCCCCTTTTTGTGGATTGGAACTGGCTATTGACAAGTGTGGAGAAAACTTATAGAAAAGCCCAAAACTTCTCTTGCGCATTTGGGAAGCATGAAAAGTGTGTGGTGTTTATATCTCAGTCTGTCTTGCCAAATTTTCTGCTGTTTGAGTATGTCCTTAGCAGTACAAGTCACGAGCAAAGATCTGCTCAAAGCTCTTATGCAAGTTTACTGACTTGGGGTTTTTTGTTCTTTTTTGGGGGATCAGGGGTTAGGTTAATCTAGTCCATTGTGCTCTCCTGGTTCTCCACTTCTTCTGTCCTAGCCATCATGAAAAGCAATAGAATCACTATACCAAGGTTTAGAATTCAGATGGGATTTCAGTTGTTTCAAGGCATGTTTCTCATGGAAAAACAAACCATTGCAGGCCGTGATACAATTTCATCTCACTTTCCTAATGAAACATGGAGCAACGGTGCTGTTCCTGCAGATTCCCTTTGAAGGAATCATTTTAAAGGAGTGTAATCCATATAGTACGGTTTGAAAGGGAAAAGTATCTCAAGTATCCCTCATCGATTTCACATTTTGTCTGCATCAAATTTTTATTTATTCTGCTGAAGTGAAAAAGGGAATTTGATAAGATGTGAAAAACTTAGGAATAAGCATGAATCTTCTGTGACAACATAAAATATTTATTTTCCATTTCGTTTTGTTCACATCTGTTCTCTCCGAGGATGATTACAAGCTGAACTCTGCTTGTAACCCTTTTCACTTTAAACGATTGAAAAATCTTGTTGGCTTCATGAGAAAAAGTGATATGGTAGGAGAATTAAATCACTAATACAAAAAGAAAGACATTTTAAAGTAAGATAAAACCTTATAGCATAGCTTCATTCATAGGCAACTTGCCTAACTAATTAGAACAGATATATACTGAGAGATGTATTTAGTTACAGACATTTAATATAAAAGTTCACTTACATTTGAAGGCAGTTTCTGTAATACAAGTAGAAAAAAATGTATGATGTTCTAAAGTCTGCTTTCGTTAGTCTCTGTATCACTTCATATGGGTCAAATTAAGCAACATTTCAAAGTGTTGGAATGTGGAGATTCAAACTGTTCAAGTGAGTCTGTTTAACGCCTTCACTGGACCAACAAGTGTTTCGAGTATTTTGTAAAATAAACAAGTAAATATAGTGTCACGTATTACCAGAATTGGAAAAATGCAGCTTCTTCGGGAAGTTCATGAAGAACGAAGCAAGATCCACCAGTGACATTTAATTAACTACCTATCTCTTGTACATGTTTTTAACTCTGCTTTTTAAAGACGATGTATGCATGGTGTCCTGGAATATCTGCGAGATAAGGGCTGAGGGTATCCATTAGATTTTAACACAGATTTAGACCTCAGTTTTCAGCAAAAGGCTTTCAAACCTCCTGTATCTTGGCCTGCAACACATTTTTTCCAACATTTTAACCTCGCTGTCTCCTTTCACCATGCACACTCCATTACATTAACCTGACTTTTTTTAAAGAGATTTTACATGGAAATTCTATCATACAGATGGATAATAGACCCATGATGTTCTTTTATTTTCTTTCATGAAAGCTGATTATTTGGTATCATTCTTCTAATGTGGAGTACGGAAAAACCTGTCCCTTCTGTGTTATGAAGAATGGCCAGTTGACTTGCATTCCTTCAAAGTCTGGTCTTGTTCCCAGTAACTTAAATAGACAGAAAGACATAATGCTCTGTTTGCCAGTTTTAATAGCAAAATTGTTTGGACTTGAGAAATATCTCATTGTCTATGGATCCATTAAAGTATTCATCATTGCATGGGTCTTGTTTTCCTCTTGAAGCGGTATAGCCTGTATTTCTCCATTTATTTTCCTTTAAAGACTATTATGCTTTAAGAGAACTTGTCAATCAAGGTCTGTCTTTGACTTGCTGTAGGTGTTATTTTCTTCCTTCTATTAACTCCTTGTGTTGTTTCAAACAAAAAGCACCTGCTTTCTCTTTGCAATCTTGATGCTGTCAGACCACTTAAAGATACTAGAAAAGGAGAAAGCAGAGCAATAGTATTTTGCATGATTTTTTTTTCTTTTTACACTTTCATAAACCTACTGAAGTGCATTGGTATTAGGAACAAATAAACATTTCCCTCCTTTTCAAAAACAAACATGATCGGTCTGCTTTGCTTTTTTTTCCCTCACAAACATAGAACTCATTTGCATTATTGCTCCATGCATATTTCTGTAACATTTCAGAAAGTTCCATGGGGTTGAGTTTAATATTTGCTGTGTGTTCTCAGTAATATGAGCAGCATGCTTCATGCTGTAGGGGCTTTGAAACCGTTGAACTAATGTAATTAATAGAACGGTTCTGTTCAAACTATTTTACAGGTACATCCACCTTTATGGAAGCATTAGCAGCCAATGGTACAACCAACATCCAGACTTCTGTGACGGGAGTGACGGCCAGCAAACGGAGATTTATTGATGACAGGAGAGATCAGCCTTTTGATAAAAGGCTGCGCTTCAGCGTGAGACAAACGGAGAGCGCGTACCGGTACAGAGACATTGTTGTCAGGAAACAGGATGGATTCACGCACATCTTGCTATCAACAAAATCGTCTGAAAATAATTCACTAAATCCAGAGGTCAGAACAATTCTGATTTTTTTGGGGGGATAAAGGTGCAGAAAGAATTGTAACTCTCTGCCTTATTTGTAACTTTTATTCAGGCACAAGCATACACAAAATGAGACGTGGGGTTTGGCTTTCAAGTTGTTATACATCCAACTGACCTCTGGTTGAGTTTATTAACTACTTTATCTGAATGTTTTCGTATAGTTTTCTAATAATAAATATGGTAATTTATGAAGTACAACTCAAAACAAACTTTAGCCTGAACTAAGGTTGTTTTTTTTTTTTCTGAACTGGTTGCATATGCCATCTGCTGTCCAAATTACAGAAATGCTGAATGAATTCTGTAGTTACAGATAACATCTAGTAGATCTTTTCTTAATGATTTTGTTACCTTGCTCTAATTACATTTCGAAATGCAAAGGTTCTAATATTGGAGGGGTTGGTGTCTTTGTTTTTACTTTCTTACATTTGAATAATGGGGAAAAAAAAATCTTTTCTAATATAATGATTGAATGAATCCTAAGGAAAAATGAAGGATCTCGGAGACCGAGATCTCATGGCGAAGGGGAAAGAACAGTATGCTACTTTTTAATGATAAAATTCTAATGAATTTTTGATTTATTTTCAGGTAATGAAGGAAGTCCAAAGTGCACTGAACACAGCAGCTGCAGACGACAGTAAACTCGTGCTGTTCAGTGCAGTTGGTAGTATTTTCTGCTGTGGTCTTGATTTTATTTATTTTATACGACGTTTAACAGATGATAGAAAAAAGGAAAGCACTAAGATGGCAGAAGCTATTAGGTACGTAACAATTATCTTCAGTCAACTGAGCGGGTATTGTTGGCTGTGTAGCCTGACTTGCTTTATCTTTTCTATTTCAAAAGCCTCTAGTTCAACAAGACCTCAAACATTCACCTGTTATGTGATAACACTGTGCAGCACTTCTTTATGCTCCCTCTCCATTTCTGTTTGGGTTGTCATTTCATGTATCACTTTTTACTATTAAAATTTAACTGTGAAAACTGATATGATGATAATATTTCTCCAGTTGAAACCTATTTTAAAAGACTTAAACAGCCGTACGGTTTTCAGGAAAACTAATTTAACACAAAAACACAAGATGTGCACTGAATGATTAACAATGTAGTTCATAAAGAGCAGTGGAATGGTGACTGTCTGGTAGTGAACATCATCCCAATGCTAGTTACCTGTTGTGATTTAACCTGGTAAGCAGCTAAGCATGCTTACTCCTATGCCTCCCTGTGGGAGGAGTGGGGGGAAAAAAAAAGGTAGAACTCACAGGTTGATATAAAAACTTAAGACAGAAAGGGAAGAGGGAACTAACAGTAATGATATAATTATATCTTATATGTATAAGTAATATTACAAAATAAGTGATGCACAAAGCAATTGCTCACCACCCATCAACTGATGCTCAGCCAGTCCCCAAGCAGTGGTTGCCCCCTGGCCAGCTCCCCTCAGTTTTATGACTTTTTGCATGGTGCCACGTGGTATGGAATATCTCTTTGGCCGGTTTAGGTCAGCTCTCCTGGTTCTGTCCCCTCCCAGCTCTTTGTGCTCCCCCCAGCTCCTTGCTGGCAGGACAGTACCAGAAGCCGAGAAACTAAAACGTCCCTGGCTCTGTACAGCACTGCTCACCAACAACTAAAACATCTGTGTGTTATCAGCATTGTTTTTCACCTAAAGCCAGAAAATAGCATCATACTGGATGCTATGAAGAAAATCAACTGTCACAGCTGAAAACAGGATATTACCAAACCTAATCTTTAAATAAAATGAGTTGAACAACTATAAACTAGAAAAACGTTTATGGAAAAATGTATGGCTCTTAAATTCACGAGCATGAGGAAGCAGCTTATCATCTGAACGCTCTGCTTTTGAGGGCCTGAGATCTTGGAAAAACTCTTGCATGCTTCCGGAATAACTCTAATCCTTCAGAGACCTATGTTCAGTTGTTAGCAATCTGTCTCTTTCTAAACTTTAGAATTGAGTAAATCCCTTTTTTAAATAGAAATCCCACATTCAACATCTAAAACTGAAATGAAAAATCATCTCTCATTCAGAGCAAAAATTGTTTCACAGGTGCTGACTCCTGTATGTATTCTAGACAAGCCTCAGAATTTAAAAGTCATGCATGTGCACTAAATATGGACAACTTTATTTGTTGTAGCTGTTAACTCAGAAATATCATCATCTTTCTTTTCAAGTTGGAATTCCCCCTCTCCACTATCCAACTTTTATATAAAAAGTGTTTTTAATAAGAACATCTTAAAGATGTTGGTGTTTGAGAACAGAGAAACATGTAAACACCCATACTTTATCGTAACTGAAATGCGTTGGGTTTTTTTGTGTCAATAAGTATGAGAAAACACATTTATAACTTAGCACCCTCATCTAAGAGGAGGCTGTGAGGCACAAGATTATACCACAAATGCTTCCATGTCAGGGACGTTAGCTCCACGTCTGCACTGTAACTGTGCTTTGTTGGACTGGGAGAAGTATCAGGTTTTCACAGGAACGGTTGAGGTTGGAAGGAGACCTCGCAGTCCTTCTGGTCCAACCCCTGCTCAAGGAGGGACACTCAGAGCAGGGAGACACCACAACACTGGTAATTTGTACCTGTGCTCCGTAAAGAAGCGCTTCCTGATGTTCAGATGGCACCTCCTGCATTTCCTCTTGTCCTGGCACTGACCACCACTGGCAAGAGTCTCTCTCTGTCTTGTTTACAGCCTCCCTTCAGATATTTGTATATGTTGATAAGATCCACCCCACCTTGAGCCTTCTCTTCTTCAGGCTGAACAGCCTGAGCCTTTCCTCATAGGAGATATGCTTCAGTCCATTAATCAGCTTTGTGGCCCCATCTCCCTTGTACTGGGGAGCCCAGAACTGGACACGGTGTTCCAGGTGTGTCCTTACTAGCGCTGAGGGAGGAAGGGTCACCTCCCTCAGCCTACTGGTGACACTCCTGGTAGCACAGCACACAATACCATTAGCCTTGTCTGCAGCAAGGCAGGTGTCCAATTTGGTGTCCACCAGGATGAAGTCCTTTTCTGCTAGACTGCTTTTTGTTGGCCTCCTGCATGTACTGGTGCATGGAGCTGTTCCTCCCCAGGTGCAGGACTTTGCGCTTCCCTTTGCTGAACTCGATAAGGTTCCTGTTGGTCATTTCTCCAGCTTGTAGAGGTCTCTGGATGGCAGAACAACATTGTGACCAGTGGTGGGGTGGTTTTTTGGTTTTGTTTGTTTGTTTTTCTTTAAAAATCATCATTAAGCTTTCTGAAGGTACACTAGTCCATCACCTAGATCATGAATGATGTTGAACGGGACTGGACTGAGTGCTTAACCCTGGGAGGTACTGCTGGTAACTGGCCTCCAGTTAGACTTTGTACTGCTGACCACCACCCTCTGGGCCCAACCATTAAGCCAGTTTTCAATCCACCTCACTGTGTCCATCTTTCATCAGCTTCTCTATGAGGGTTTTATGGGAGAAAGTGGTGAAAGGCTTACTGAAGTCTAGGCAGACAATATCCACTGCTCTCCCCTCATTCACAAAGCCAGTCACCTCATAGTAGAAGGTTATCAGGTTGGTTTTGAAAGTGACATTGCTGTAGGGATTAATTGTGACTGAGATCTCAGGGGCTGGTGTATTTTGCTTTTAATACATGAGTGCATGTTCTTGTTTTCCTTCAGGAATTTTGTGAATACTTTTATTCAGTTTAAGAAGCCTATCATTGTAGCAGTAAATGGCCCAGCCATTGGACTTGGAGCATCTATATTGCCTCTGTGTGACGTGGTTTGGGCTAATGAGAAGGCTTGGTTTCAGACACCATACACTACTTTTGGACAAAGTCCAGATGGATGTTCATCCCTTACATTCCCCCGGATAATGGGCCTGGCTTCTGTAAGTAGCTTGCAGGGTAGGGGATGACAACTTCGCAATACAGTTGTGAAAATTTATCCAGTGATTTCAAGACCTTTTAAGCTTTGCTGTGCTGTCTTTATTTTTCTTTCTTTCTTTAAAACTTTCCATGACAAACTGGTATTTATAGTTTCCCTGCTCTGTGCTGTTGCAACTTAGCTTACATCTGAGTGCACCACACAGCAATCATGGGACCTAATCCCACGTCACGGGCACCCTTAACTCTGGTGGTGGCAGAAGGGGAAGGTGCAACCTGGATGCACGCTCCCAGCTGACGTCCTGTGAGGACCAGCCACTAGTGTCTTGCATTCAGCACAGCATCAAAGAGTGCAGGAAAGAGCGTGCTGGTCTGTGATTGCATAGCAGATCCCTGTATCGCCAGCTATCAGTAGTCTTATGCCAGTACACGAAATAGGTAAATCAGCTTTCATGCATTCATTGTTCTCAAGACGTTACGTTTAACTTTCCTACTTTGTAGATCTCTCCTGATGTTTAGTGAGTGTGTTATGTAGTGAATACTTGGTCCAAATCAGCCTTGCAAAATTTTTTTCTCTTTGTTTTTTTTAGCTTTGTATTCTGCATTTACAGCATTACTGGCTTGAAATAACCGATAATGCTTCGCATTGCTGCTGAAGCTAGAAGCCATGCACTATTTAAGTTTCTCTTTTTTTCTTGTTTTCCAACTAGGTGAAATAATTGAATGTAGCAAAACACTATTTCAAAATCTCTTATCTACGTTATTTTCATGTCGTTTACTATTTTTTATGCTGCACTCCTTGAAAACTTGGACCTACATCCCATTCCAATTGAAATTGAATAGTAACAGTATGAAACAAGTGCTTGCAGCTCTATGTGCTTTTTCCTAAATTACCGAGTATTATAATATCCAGTCTTTCCCTGTAGACATTTGTCGATATAAAAATACAGATGTTGATATATTAAAAGAATCAGTTTGAACATACCTTTTAACTAATGGCATGATGTCTGGATTTAGTAGTTAGAGGAGAACAGAAAAGGTAACTGAAACAGGTTAATAGTTATAAGAGTATATTTAATATATTAGCATGTTACAAACTACTGATTGTTCCTTTCCCTTTTTATTTGGACATCAATCCATTCATTCATCCATCCATCCATTCCATCCATCCCCGTCCTTTAGAGACTTGTGGTTGTTACTTTTTTCTTTAGATTTTTTTTACAAAAACACAAGCTCTTCCCTAGTGTACTCTTTCATGTGCCTTTGTGAGTGCTCTCATTTTTAAACATGAAGATTTAACTATGCACCTTCCAGTGTGAGCAATTCCATATTATTCAGTAGCTAAATGCATTTTCTAAGGGAGGGAAAGAAATCCAAGCTGCTGCTTTCACACCGTTGTTGACCCTTTGCAGCATGGCAGTGTCAATGCTGTGCAAGACAAAGTTAGACTTTAATCAGTGGATTTTGTGAAATGCATTCAGAAGCCACATATTGAAAATTTTGATAGAACAGCATGCTTTTCAGAGAAGTCAGCAGAGAGAAGAGATGGCAAGCACGAGACGACAAACATTTAGGGTGGAGGGCGGATCATACAAAAGAATCTCTATGCATTGCAAATTTTTTTTTGCAAATATATTAAAATATAGTGGATACTGAGCTCCACGCTTCTAAGTTAGTTTCAGTGCATTCTTTTTATCAGCAACAGCTATGCAGAAATCTTTAAGCGCAAGACTGTTGGAAATATGTTTCCTGACTGGGTCGATCTTGGCAGCTGAGCAGTCTGTCATGAAGAGTTTTTGCACAGAACATGGTTGACACAAAGTTCGTTACTACAGGAAACTTGAAGCCCTGGCCTTAGGGTTCAAAACTGATTCTATATTGGGAATACCAAGAACTGTAGAAGGATTCTTAAGCTTTGCTTTTGAGTTCTGCAAGTTGTGAAGTCCGTTTGGGAAGCTACGTTATTGTGCGTCTGTTGTGGAGTTCTTGCTCTGTTTTTCTGGCTCTGGCCATAAAGCGCAGGAGCTGTGTGATCAGATTTCACACACTGGGTTTTTGGAGCGGTCTCCAGCACACTGGGCAGTATGTCTTTAAGCTTTTCTGTCAGTCATGAGGGGTTCACATTTCCTGGTGTCTGTAGACTACATCAGAGCCAGGATCTTCAGCACCACGGAGACCAGCTGCCCCCTGACTGTAGAGCGTGGGAGAGTTGAGGTTCTTCCATGCGTGGAGGGCCCCACGTAAGCCCTGAAGCACTTGCTGTTAAAAGAGGGAAACCAAAACCAGCACATACCTCAGTGAAGTGTGACAATTCCTCAGTGAAAGGAGAGATGTGAACTGAGTATGAGAGTTGATGATGAGAACGTGGCAGTAATGAAGTATTTTTATCTTCGTTTCTGTCACTCCATTTCTTGGAAAGTAAGCAACAAGTGTGTTAAATCTCAGAGCAGATAGAAGGCATGGTTAGATGATTAAAACTTGCTTAGTAGTGGGTTTCTGGCATACACTACGTAAAGTGAGATGCTAGAGTGGAATATTCCCCTTCAAAATCCGTCAGCTAGGATCACTGATAAGAGGGCTCATTTCATGTGAGGTTTTTCTGCTAATGCTGTGTTGCAGCTTGCAGAAATAAGATAACTGCACCACTAGCATTTGTTGTGTTTTCACATTCTGGAGAACTGAGTCTTAGAAAAAAATTAAGATTCCCTAGCGTTCATTTTTTTTACCTCCTCCCCCAAGATGCATGTGAAGATTATGGAACTGAGTAGCCGACCTAAAGGGCTAGACTTCCCACCTCCCAGTAGATTGACTTCATGTTTTGATCTTCAATGTCAATGCTAATTGTTTTCTAAAATTGAGTTTAAATTTTTAAATATTTCTTTCATCTATTTCCTATTTTTCAGTCAAACTTGTGTATATCACAGATTTTGGCTAGCGTTTCAAGTCGATATCGTTTGTGTATAATCTGGAAAATTGGAAGGTATAATTATGATAAACCCTGTGTAGTTGAGTTTGCTGGAAACTTTCATGGAAGGCGTTACTACAGGGATATGTAACTTTAGCATGATGATAGAACTAATAAATGTGAATCGCAGCTTTCCATAATAAATTATGAGAGGTCCAACTGTAATAAATTTAATATAAAAGATCCTAGGAACCGCCCCTTTTCACAAGCCTACTGGACTGGGAGTCAGCAACCAAACTGCCACTAGAATTCAGGTTTTGTGTTTCATTACAAAGGGGCAGATAATGGATGCCCAAGTTCTCGGATTCTGTAACAGTCTTGTTTTCCATATTCCAAGTGTCCAGTGATGGCTTTGTCATATTTTCAATGTACGTTAGTCATTAAAGAACAGTAAAACTGATTTTTTCAGGGTTGGCAATTACTCTGACCTTCACTGGCTGTTTCTGTGCAGCTGTCAAGGGAAACAAAAAGCTTAGCTGGCTGTATAAGAAACTTCATTAAGGGTAAAATTACAGCATAAATGGCTGTAGGGTAATGTTTAACAGGGAAGCTGTTAAATAGTCAAGTGTATAATTGAAAAAATCAAAGAAATGTACAGAACTAGAGATTATTGTGCAAAGCATGTAATTCTTCTGTACCTTTGTTAATGCTTTTCAAATGTGCAAGGTCTTCTACAGTTTTTGGTTCTTTTCAAAAAGACTCCTCTATCAGCTTTTAGAAGAATTCATCAGTTCAATCTTAAACTTCTAAATATAATGGGAATGTTTTTTTTTTTTTTTCTATGAATTGAAACAGAAATTGAATTATATCCCGTTCATTCACTTCCGTGGGTTTTGGAGATCAGACTCCAAAAGATGAGCCAGCTGTTTTGAATGTTGCACCATAAATGAAATACTGTAGTGCTGAAGACATTTGAGGTTGGCTCAGAATAAACCATATATTTAGGTTTCAAGATGTGACTCTGCTTTCCTTCCATTACTGGGTGTTCCCAGGAGGTCTACTACCAGAACTGGCTTACCTTTATAATTTAGAGATAAATGTAGATTTTTGAGGAAAAATTTAGTCGCTGCTAGTAACGTTACAATAGAAGGCGAGTTGACGACTTTACGATCATTTTACAGACCTGTCAGGCGTTGTAGCCTATTGCCATATTTACAGTTTGTCAAGTGTGCAAGGAAGCTAGAGCTTATGAACGCTCATGGATAGGCAAGGACAAAAGATGTTTACGCATTTCACACTTAATCATAGACCTCTGTATTTTTATAACTACTGAAATAGTATAGTCAACACCACTGACCAGCTCAGCTGTAGGCAAGCCTTACTCTTTCATAACGAAAAATTGGAAGGGCCACAATCAAACTCTTTCAATTACTGTAGGCATTTTCCTTATTTCTTTTGAGCATTTTTCCTTTAACGAGTTTTGTCTCATTACATTTCATACCAGAAGTAACTTTTTATCCCTTCAGGCCAATGAAATGTTGTTCAGTGGAAGGAAGTTGACTGCGCAGGAAGCTTGTGCCAAAGGACTCGTCTCGCAAGTGTTTTGGCCGGGAACGTTCACACAAGAAGTAATGGTTCGAATTAAGGAGCTTGTCACGTGTAATTCAGTTGTAAGTGTCCTTTATTTTCTTACAATAAGTTGTACTCTAATAATATATTATTTTAATCTACATCATTACACCCTCTGTCTAAAAAAAGACAATTTTCAGGAACCAAGGACCACCTTTTAGTATAGCAATGTCTATTAACGTTTTTTGTTTTATATTTCTTTCTGTTCTAGGTTTTCTAAGAAGTTTTGTATCTGATTCTCTATCGTTTGTTGTAATATGTTGTGGTTAAGAACATTGCACTCTTTAAAAATACTTTGTTTTTAACTTAAGTGACATGGTGCATTAGTTCAGCTTACGCCAACAGCGTAAGCAGTTGCCCTAATGATATCTTGAGTTGTAATTTAAATTATCAAGGAAATTGGTAACTTAAAAGTATTTATAAAAGTAGCAAGAATGCAGTGTTTGGCAATAGGTTGAGCTTTCAGCTTTACTAATGATGCATGTGGCATTCATGTTTGCATGCACTACGGGCAGTCTCACCTGATGGTCAAATCTACCAAAATTTGATGCTGTCTTAGGGGAAAAGATGCAGTACAAACCAACTGTTTTGTGCATTAGAAATCTAGGATTTTAAAACAGAAGAATACTTTTGTAATCAAAAAAGCAAACTCGAGATTTTTTTCGATCTGTTTTAAATGTTGTCAGTGTTTGTCTGGAGCAGTTCTCGATAACAGTATTGTAGTGAGCCTTCCCCAAAATGGAGTTAAGAGTTTCCTCTGGTTAACAGTGTAAAATCATGTGCATGCAGGTGTGTATTCAGATTTTCATTCATATCTTTGTGCATTTTTTTTTAAGTTGTGTTGGTAAGAGTAAAGGAAATCACGTATGACTGAAAGAGACTCTGAGAAAGGTTTCTTAGCATCATAGTATGTAAACAGATTGAAAAGCTTAAGTCTATAACCAGTGCCAAGATTTGTCCATACAAAACTAAATGCACAGGATGCTCACAACTGAACAAACTCTGTTTTTTGCGTAGGTACTTGAAGAATCCAAAGCTCTAGTACGTAATATCATGAAAGTGGACTTGGAACAAGCAAATGAAAAGGAGTGTGAAGTTCTGAAGAAAATCTGGGGCTCAGCACAAGGGATGGACTCGATGTTGAAATATCTGCAGAGAAAAATTGATGAGTTCTGATGAGATGCCCATTGACACTGGAATTGTACTTCTTGGACAGCGGGGCAAGAAAAATGTGCCCTTACAAAAACCTATATAAACTCACCCCTTGCTCAGCTTGGGAACAGCAGCGAACCCCCCCACCTTTTATTGTCAAGGGGTTTAAAAGTACTGTATCACGGAAATTTGAACAAAACTCCTTTCTCCCTGGTTGTTACGTGTGTGTATATATATGTACACATGCAAAAAGTGTGTGTGCATATATATTTTTATATATATATGAAATGTCGTGTGTGAGAGTGTGTACTTAGACACACACACACAAGCTAAAAACTGATAGAGTGCACTACCAAACATCTCTTTAAAGGCTCTAGTTTTTATCTCTGGCTAGTAATGTATCAAATAGAGAATGGATTAAAAAGTGAATGGTGTTGCATTATTTTCTGTGTGGCAGGGAAGTCTGGAAAAATGGTTTTTTTCATTAGAGTATAGAATTGAAACGGGTATTAGCCAGCCCTTACTTTCACTGCCCAACGAGTCAGCTAAGATATAAAGCATTGTCTCAGAAGAAGGTTGACATACCTCAAATAATGGAACATTCTAAAATTTTTCAGATTTAAACTCCTTAAAGGTGAAATCACACAAATCCCCAAAAGAGAGTGTGCTCAGGATTAATGCTAAGGAAACACTCTGTCCTTTGTTGGGGGGAGGTACAGAAGGGTGGGAGGAAGAGGGCAGGAATATATTTTAATTCTTACCCAGATAACATGAAGAAACCACTGTCTCTTGGGGAAGGGGAATGAGGGAGAATTGGAGAGGGAAGGAAAAAAAGAAAAAAAAAAAAGCTTGTTTTGCAGTATTAGTGAATCACTGAATATCTATGTATGAATATTCTAAGTTATAAGTTAGTTTTAGTGGGTTTTTAAATAGCATTTTTTTTTGGTTTTTAAATAACTACATAAGTGCTTCTGTTGCTGGGTGAGAATACTACTTTATATACAGTTTTTCTTTTTCTCCTATTTGCTGGTTTAATTGACGTATTACACCAAAAATGCATTTTATGTTCATAAATTTTAGGTTCACTTAGAATATATTATTTAATAAGTTAAAATTCTTTTCGCACACTATTAAGTAAAAAAACAAAAACTTTAAAAAAAAAACTACCTTATATTAGATGTTTAATGTTCTTTGTCTATGCTTTTTTATTATTTTAAATATACACTATATACAGTATGGTGTAAAAGAGTGCCCTGTGTAAATAGACCTATTTTGCATTCCTTTCAGGAGTGGTTATTGATTCCTGACTGCAGATATCTATTATTATTTGGGTATCTGTGCTTGCAATCTTACTGAATGTATTATGAAGAATGAAATAGAAATCAAACCTTATTTTTGTACAGTTTTGAAGTTTTTACTTGGAACTGACCCACCTCCCCTTCCCAGTGGAGAGCTGTACAGTGTGTAAATCTGCCTTTACCTTGGATTGGTACAGTATTTTTGCATCTGTGGGACCTACTTTTTTGTTCTAGTAGTTTGAACTATATATAAACTGTACAATCTGTAAAGTTTTTATAGAATAAATATTCAGCTGTGAAAACTGGTTAAATAAAACTAATATTTCTTAACACATTTTAAATGCGGTTCTCATACAGTTGTCTTTTTCAAAGACAGTTCTGATTTTAGTGGAAGAGTTGCTTAAACCAATCTTGAAATTAATGACTTCAGTATGAATGTTTTACTCAGTCAAACATATATAAACTCTTAATGGTTTCCTTCAATGAAAAGCTGAAAATCAAGTTGTTGTAGACTGTACAGATGTGTTCTCTGAGATGAGGTGGAGAGGGGAAGAAGACACAGAGGAAGTCATTCTAGTTTTATTTTGTTACAGGTATAAAAATCATTCAGTAAAGGTATTTGGCAATCTCTTAAAAATAGGTTATTTTCCCAATAACTCTGTGGTGAAGGAAGGCAGAGTTCTTTATTTATATTTGATTATATAGAAAGAAATGAAAGAATTTCACTGAAACAGTGGACTGGACCTAGAGATACTTTGAAGCATTATATGAGCTGAAGGTCAGTCAATTCAAAGGTAAATAACTCCCCTTGCTTCGTTTAGTAGAGTAACTATCCGTCAGGCTGTTACTATGCCTACAATTTGCACACTAAGCTGTGAATAAATTGGAAAACATCCTTAGTTCAGACCAATTCCTGCACACCATAACTTTACACTTATAAATTGTGGTCTCACTCATGATGTATGCATCAATACATTGGACTACATGGATACTGTTTCTTTAGGAAAATACCGTACAGTTCTGTGTACATCAGGAAATATCCTTGGTTTGAAATAGTTACTTATATGCAAAACTTATCGGCCGAAAGTTGAGGTTTTTTTTTTTGTTTAAGATCAGAAGCACTCAATAGAAGCAGTAAAACAGTAACGTGTACAAAAATTTATGCTGAAGAGATCATACAGGGAGTAAACGAGACAGGGTTTATTTCTCTGGCTCTAGAATGAATAGGTGGAAGCAATGTAACCTGACAATCTTACCCAAGAGGAGAGGCCATCCAGCAAGGTAGGCATCAGCAACTGAAGTAAAATACAGTGTGCTCATTTTTCAGATTCTCCTCAATTCGGAATTGCTGCCATCAGCCCACAGGAGCTACCTCCAATAGCTGCAGCTGCTGCTGCGAGTCTTCCATGGTTGTCATCTTACGGTATCTGCGGCGCTGACAGTTACAGATGTCCTAACACTGCAGGGAAAAAAAAAACAATTTAAATGATTTTTACAAGGAAATGTGGCAAGAACATGAGGATTTTTTCCCCATCATCTATCTAATAGGTAACAGAACTCTACTTTCAGCTGTTCTCATGAATACAGAAGTCCTCCACCTCAGACAACTGAGGAGTATATCTGAGTGGAACAGCATTAAGGTGACTTTATTCTTTACAAAACTGTGACAGAACAAAGCAAAAAGATTACCTTCAAATAGCAAGCCATGAGGCATGAGAGATCATAAGAAGTGACTTAAATGCTTTTAAAATCACTGTTTTCTAGTCTTCACAGAAGCCAGATCTTTGTCTGGCCTCCAGGCATGGAGACAAATCACAAAACCTGTTTGGGTGTCAGACATCTAGCCAATGATTAACAGAACTACGAACAATGGTATTGGAACAAAAGTTTGAGATAGCTTTAGCCTGGCTCAGTCTTTACTCCCAAGGCTCCTGTCAAGCTGGTCTGCTACTTTGATTGCATCGCTGTACTGTGCAATCTGTGATTGCAAAATTCAATAGAGACTCCTCAGTGCTGAAACTTAAAAGCAGGGCAGGAGCCTTGCGAGTACAGCGCAGGAATCCCCCTATGATACTCTAGTTCTCCTGAAGTAGGTATGGCCACACACACTAGAGCCAACAGCAAAGGGGTAAGCATTGGCATCTGGGCTGGACTGAGGCCACAAAGTAAGTTTTCCTCATAAAAATTTGCATTATATTTTTTCCTGTTGAGAAACAATACAAGAAAGCCATAGGTTGAAAGATGCGCTTGGAACTATTAGAAAGCCACCTGCATACACTTACTGCACCTTCTCTTCTTTTGTTATTTTGAGAAAAGAAGAAAAATGGAAAGCGCAGAAAGGTTTTAGCTCTATGTAAGTAAGTTAACCTACAACGAAAGGTATTTTAGGGTAAGATGAAGAGCTGAACTCAGCTAGAGGTCTTTCCCTGGTTCCAAGTTTGCCCAAAGACAGCATTTCAAGCAGTATCCATCATCAGTGACTCCTTCACTGTATTGCTGACGTTGCTAAGGGCACTTCTCTGTGCTTCAGAAGCTTGTTCTGAAAACAAGGTTCAGGGGAACTGAATCACCTTGTTAGGCGAGATCCTTTTCTTAAAGCCAGGCTTTACTTGAAAATAATGGAAAAACACACAATACTGGAGCTATAACCGCCCACCTTTGCACTGTTGTATTTCATGCTTTACTGAAACAGCGGGGAAAATAGGATTCCAGCCATCTAGGGGATCTGGCAACAGACAACATTTCTGGCTGAGAGGGTGGGAAAGACATTCAATAAAATGGGTCAATAACCTGCCTAGGTTTGTTGGTGGAAGTTGAGGTACTTCATGTTCCTCTGGGATGCGACAAACATGCTTCTGATGAGTAGGAGGGAGGAGATAACTCTTAACTCAATTACAGTTAGCCTTATGATTTTCCCTGCTATGGAACTGCCAGCAGCTGTCAACACTCAGGCAGGCTTACCGTGCTATATCAGAGGCTGAGTTGGCAACCTTAAATCACGCAGCATGAGAGCTCAGTTATACTGAAGATGGGACACAGATAAATTTTCCTTTCCAAGGGAAGATGCAAGCACCAAGATTAAAACCCCAGTGTGCCACAAGAACACCATGTTGGATCCCTGTTCTGCACAGCCTCTCATCTTTCTAGGGAATACTTCAGTTGCAGGTCTCTGCATTTTTTTTTCCTACTCTTGAAGAACATGACTGGCAGATTGTCATGAACCAGCCTTACAAACAAGGAGAGAAAAAAATATAAGTATCTTGTGAGGCACTCTCAAGATGAAGAGTTGTTTGATGTGCGAAGATTTTGAAGTGCAGTACAAAATGAGGCAATGGAAACCACGTTCTTTTGGTCCTACTCAGCCCTCCTGCACAGGGAAAAATAAATAAGGGGAATTGGAAACCACAAAGACACAGCAGGTAAGTACTGAAAGCAGCTGCATGGAGTAATAAAGAAATAGCAGTTACTCTCCCTTAAGTCCTCATTCACATCACCCTCACTGTTAGAGGAGATGAACACCAGCTGAACGTATACCTGTTCAACACACCAGTGTGGAGCACATTACCAACACCTGTGCCTCAACTCGCACAGACTGCAAGCCTCACGTTTGCAGGACCTGGTTCTCGTGGGAAACTTCAACTACCCTGATACCTGATATCCCTGTTGAGGGATAACACAGGAAGGAGAAATTTGAGTGGGTGAATTCATCAATGTATGTAAATACCTGAAGGATGGATGTAAAGATGACAAAGCCAGGCTCCTTTCAGTGGTGTCCAGTGAGAGAGCAAGATGCCGTAGGCACAAACTGAAATATACAAGGGTCCATCTGAATGTCAGAAAACACTTTTCCAATGTGAGGGTGACTGAGCACTGACACTGGTTGCCTGGAGAGGTCTGAGACCTTCGGAAGCCTCCTGGACGTGGTCCTGCACAACCAGCCCTAGGTGGCCCTGCTTGAGCGAGGTGTTGGACTAGACGACCTCCAGCTGCCTCTTCCAACCTCAACTGTTCTCTGGGAAAAAAATATATATATCTATTTGTATTCATTTTTCAGCAATCCAAACATCATCCACAATCACTCTGGCTAGCACTGCAGGATCATCAGGTTCTGCAAGGTTACATGCTTTAGCCTTCTAAACTCAACATCTTGTACTAGATGGTACCAAGTCATCCTGAATGGAAATGGTCACAAAGTAACTTGTGTGTTTTGGGCAAGACAGGGACCATCCTTTACTCTGGGAAAAAGCATAAAGAAAAAGTCTTATTTGTTTCTTCAAGGATGAACAGGACTGAAATACTTAAGGAAAACAAACATACGGGTCATTTATAGTGTCTGAAATGCTGCTTTAGCCTCAGTAGCTTAAAATTTTGCATTTTTTTCCAAGATCAAGCCAATCAAGCTGCAGAAAATGTAACCACATGGCCTGCTGAAAAAGACAGCATGTAGTCTTAACTACTGGATCCAATGTAACACATTTTACCGTGTCCTCTGGATATAACTTACTAAAAAACACCCTATAAACTACATAATTCTTCAAGAGAAGTCAATCCTTAATGCTATAATAAAACAGTATTTCCTAGATGCTACTTTCTGAACCTCGTTCATTATAACCCTATGCTTCCACCTCCACCAAGATGTCCTAATGACTAGAGGAAACCCAGAACATTAATGCTATTCAGAGTGTTGCTTGGCATCTCTGCCTCTCTCTAATCAATCACTTTTCACTAAGTTCATAGTACCGTGTCTCAGTGGGAGCAGACACATACCGAGCCCCTCAGCATCACCCCCATCCCATTCAAGCTACATTCAAGATACAAATGAAATATGTCTATACATCTAGGAGAAGGGGAAGAAAAGAAGCCAGGTTTTGATCCCACTTTTCACAAAACAAAACAGATTTGATTGCTAAATTTTCAGAAAATACTAATACAGCAGCCTTTAATATTATGTATATATAATAAAACAAATAAGTCATACAAAAAAATTGTCCAGAAGTCCCCCCAAGAGAAGTTAGTTAGCTAAGAATAAATGTAATTTTGTCAGTATCTAGAAAGAGAGGCACAGAATCTCTGATTTGAGATTCAGAGACTTCAGAAATCCCCAGCAGAGTTTTGTACTCCAAGAGGTTGGTTTGAACACGGGAAATGCCCTGATGGAAAAATTTCTGGCCAGCAATCCTCCAGAACTTGACACATCACCATTATTTCCCTGTCTCTGACATCTCTGGTTCCCCTCTGGGTTCATACCAACAAAGAGCCTCTGCACCCTTGGAGAGTTCCACCACTAACAGCAAGCACACTCCCCAGAAACGCGTTATCACTGAAGACACAGTGCCAGCAGCACGAGGCACAAGCAAGACGAGTGCTGGATTTTCTCTCAGACCACTGCCCCATCACAAGCTGAAACTGCACGGGCAAAGGAGAATAAGAACATCACATCCAGAATGCCCACAAAAAAATACTAATGCACAAAAAAAAAAAAGAGAGGCAGTTCCCTTGCAAGAACATCAGCTGAGAATAAGGATCTGTTTACACCTGTTTTTCCTATCATGTATAACAGGAGTTCTACTTAAAGAACTGCGCAGAGGCATCTGTGCACAGCGCCTGGGCTGCTGCCATAACTGACCTGCAAATCAGCAACGACAGAACAGCAGAGCACAGCTTTGCCCAGTTTCCCTCTGAATGAACAGACCACCACCAGCTCGCAGGCTTCCCATGAAGGAAGCCATGACCCCAGCTCCCACCAGCAACGTGAACCAGCCCCTTTCAACATGTTCTCCCTGATAACCAACAGCCAGTTGCTCCACAGCTACCTTGAGCCAAAACAGCAAACTGAGACATGCACATGGGAAGAGGTGGGAAGGAGTCTTCTAGGACCCTGACAGAAGCAGTGGCTCATTCCTGCCAGAGACCGGGAGGCCAGAGAACAGCACAGTAAACACTGAGGGCCTTCAAACTGTAGGTACCTCACAGTACTTGCAACCCAGATGCTGCTGGGTGGCCGGCACCGCGTGCTGGTTCTTTCAATTTGTGTCTTGTCAAGGGACGTACATAAATATTTCAACATGCTCACTGAGCCGCCACTGGAATTGCCACAGAAATGGTGTGGCCATAAATGGGGAACGAGGCGAATGTCAGAGCACCTCAGCCTGCGAGGAAGATGCATACTCGGAGATGGCCTTTAAGGCCAACCCCTTTAAGGGGTTTGAACATTGTGGGTCTCCCAGCAGCAAGGCCGAGCTTTCTTGCTCGGGGCCAGCAGGGACTCGACCCCAAGGAAGGGAGGCCCTTACCCCTGCTTTCTGTGGAAGGACTGCATTTGCCAGAGCTGGAGATCCTGCGACTCTGCGTCTCTGTGGGAACCCCTGAGGGGGAAAGCGGGGTCTCCTCAGAACTGACAGGAAAATGTAAGACTTCCCTGAAGAAAAAAAAAAAAAAAAAAAAGCGAGGCACAAGAAATCCGAGGCAAGAAGTAGAACTATTCCTAGCAATCGTGGTAACAGCAGTTTTGTAAGTTAGGCTGGCCGGGTGCCCAGAATGGGTAAACAGCCCTGAACCAGCTGAACTGAGAAGCCTATTGTAGCTGGCATGGCTCTGGAGCAGTGCAAAATGACCTCCAGCTTTTCAAAAATCTTAGCTACAGTTTTCTGTCCCCTTCTTTTTATTATTATTTGTATAAATTAATAAACCTAGAATTGCTCTAGGATGGTGAGGTTTGATTTTTCCAACAGTAAGCATGAGGTTTAGACACACTGATGTCATTAAAAGAAAATGGGATATAAATTTTGTTTTGATCCAAGTTCTAAAAATCCCTAATTTAAAATTTTTGATACAGAAACAGCTGATTGTGCATACACAATGCATAACACGCAGTCCTCACCTGTATATCCTGCATGGACAATTTATCAAAAAGCTTACAAGGCATTGCCCATTGTAAGAGCTTTAACTACATTTTTCCTATCACTTTTGTTTGTCTGCTTTGCTAACAAGTCACACAAACACTTTTGTATCACAACTTTGAACTCAATTTTATCCCAATTTTATCTCACTGACCCAATATTCTTTCAGCAGAATTTCTGCATTCAATGCTTCTGAAGATCAGAACCCTTCACAAAATTGCAAAGCAGGATCTGCTGGCACAGTTTCAGGAGCTTTACCTTAAAGATTCTTGGTCCAAGATTATATGTGATAGAGAAACTTCTACAAGCGGTTCTAGGAACTGTGAAGGTAGATAGCAGACATCCTTGATGTCCTGTGTTGCAAACAAAAATTATGTGCTGATTGTGTTTTGATTTGTTAAATGGAGGATGCTAGAGTGCAATTATTTCATACTGTTGTTGGGTTCACACGGACATTTCACGACTAGAAAAAGTTAATCTGAACAGTAGTGCTTTTTCTGAAGTTGGAACCATGCATTCCCTGGTCAAATCGTACCAAGATGGAAATACAAAACTACTGAAAGTGGCATCCACCGCTCTTAGTGAGGGAAAGGGCAGAAATCACACGGAACAGGAGACCCTGAAAGGCTGGGCATTGTATTCTTCCCTGTCTTTCTGATCAGCCCTGTATCCAGCAACACACTTGACATCCTTCACCCCTCTTTGCTGCATCGCCATTATCCTATAGTAACCCTGAAGCAGAACTTTACGGAAGCTCAGAATAGCTCTTATCAATTACGTGTAAATCCATGAGCCATCTGAACAGCTCAGTGATACCTGTAGAAGGAACACAGGTGTGCCAAAAGTCTGGTACCCACCTTGCAGTACGGTACCAGCTCCAGACAGATCTGGCATTTCTTCGAAACCCAAGATCCTGAGGCATTTAGGCTCCTAAACTCCCATTCAAACATACATAAAGTAGCTCATGAGCATTGGTGGCAGTGAGCTGCTAGAAATTACACTTACTATCCAATTTTCATAGGTTCATTTCTTAAACATTTTTTATTGCAAGGGAATAAGCAGTCCCTTGGGATCCAGTTTTATTTCTCTTTGGGCCTTTTTAACGTGCTAGTTTCTCAGGCCTGGACACCAGCTTCCCGCATGCTCAGAATAACGTAAGTCACAATTGTATCTGATTTGCATCTTCTTGAATAAAAAGGCCTATTTCTCTCTTCGTAGTACGTCTCTGGGCATTATTCTAATGTCACACATAGCTGCATCCAATTCATAGCAGCATAAAAATGACCGGAGCACAGCAAATCTTTCGGCTGCCTTCATTCCAACACCACAGTTCCTTTTCCTGCAGTCTGCCTTTCCCACAAGTTCCACTTGACGCCTGCTAACACAGCACACATCATGCTGGCTCTAGACTCGCTGTTTGCGGTACTCTTGACACTTCTCTTTTCACAGCCCCCTGCCACCTCGGTACTTTATTTATTCTTCTGACCTGTGCCAAAAACTGAAGTCATCTTTTGAGTCTTCAGTTTACTTGCCTCCCTCGCTCTTTTCTTTATTCTATAGCTGCCTCCTCCCTTTCCTTATAAACATTATCAAGTCTGAATATCTCCATCTTTTTCATTTCTGTATTTACATAATGGACAACTGTAGTTTATTTTCCTTTTCCTCGTCTCACTAAAACCTGGCAGCTCACTGTGCTCAGTCCTTGTGCATTTGTGCGTCTTCTGGGAAAATCTGGAGTCCACAGTGACATGGGGGTTAAGAAATGTGAAGCTTATTTTGGCTGCGCTGTGATTCTGACTCCTAGCAGCCAACTTGCTTCTTTCAAAATGTCATTTTTCAACAAAACCCATGGGCTTTAAGACTTTAATTCATCCCAAAACTACATGCAGATGAGCAGGCTCCAGCCAGCTCTCACTTGCCACAAAGCCAACATGCTAACACAGCTCCATCTTTGCTTCCAAAATCGTCATGACAGGCTAATTAATTTAATAGTCCAGACTTCTCTTTGGCTAGCTTCAATTTCCTCCCCAGAAAGCTTCCCCTAGCTCTTTACAATACCTTGAAACCATTTTTCACCATCTCAAACAATTATTGTTTTTGACAGTTTGTCTCAGAATTTTCCATGCGCCAACCTTTTCCATCACCAAGGCAAGCCAGATGTATCTGGGAGAAAAAATGGAAAAATAAGGCATGACAGATGTACTTTTCAGTTTGCCCAGTATCTCCATAAAATGTTAACCACGACTTCATTCTGCTGGCAGAAACATCATCAGAATGGCTACAGGGACACAGGACAAGAGGCGACGCGTCTAACCATGGGGCCAGGACAAACTTAAGAACAACCAAGCAAGTTGGAAAGCGCTGGGTTGGGTGAAGCACTGAAGTGCGCTTCTCTCTACCTTTTTTCTATCAACTGTAAAATCTTTTCTGCAACTTTACCACTTTTGTCCAAGTTTGTTTTTTATTTTTTCTGTTTGCTTTTAAAATTTTGGAAGCACTGAAAGGCAGAAGGCAGAGAGGGACTCTTTACACATCACTACAGTGTCTCAGACAAAACTCAGCAGACTATGGGCATTTCACGTTCAGTATCAGAACTGGTTAGAATTTCAGAGAAGTTCTCAGAATTTGCACTGTTCCCCCTCTTTCCTATTCTCAAATACTGAATTCTTCACTAACAACACCCAGGAAGTTTATGCAGGAAGTTTTTAGACAGTAGGAATAAAGTTTATCCCCCCTGTAGTAAATCTGACAGCAGTAACTTCCAAACTACAGACATAACAAAACATCTGGGGGAGATAAATTAACAAAAAACAAAACAAAAGCAGCACAGAAGCATGATAAAGATCCACGAAATCAGAAGAAACTGCAGTCCACGAGAAGATAGCTGCTTATTTCTACTTCTAAATGTAAAGAGAGTTCTTCAAAAACCCTGACCCAGAAACCCACACTCAGGGTCACACAGAATGGTTCAGAGATGACGAGAGGACACAGCTCCAAGGGCCACCAACACTACATGATTTCATCAAAGACACTCTGTCCCCAGCTGTGTTTAGTTACAAGAGAGCAAATCACAGGTACTTTACAAATATATCTATCTCCCTCATAGGCATTTTCTTGCCATAATAACACAAGGGCAAGAATCCAAGAGATTTCATTACAATGGTGATCAGCTTCTTGACTTCTGCACAGATTTTGGTACTGCCTTGTTCTAAGAGAAGATTGGCAAGTATCTCCTCTTCTCATTTGACAGGGAATGGAATACATCTAAACATGGATACAAGCATTTGACAGAGTAGGCTATTGTTTCATTAGGAAATGTAAAAAAAACCCACTTGTTTTTAAAAAAAATTCAGCACGCTATGGAAAAACATGGGAATTCTTGATTTGCACTGAAATCAATCATCTAAACACGTCCTGTCCTCTTCTGTCCATGTAATTCTCACTGAGTTTGGAGAAGGAAATACAGCAGATCTTCAACTTAGTCTTAAAACACTTTATCAAAAGATTTCCCTCCGAGGCAAAATTTATCACATTTAACCTCAGCCTAAGACCAATTTCTAAATTACTCTATTTTTTTTCTTTATCCACTTTGATCTTTTTTTTTCTTTTGGAAATTGAATTCAGAAGGAAGAAGAAGGGCACCACAGTCATTTTAGAGCAGTAATTGTGTGAGTTTTCACACTTCAGCCTCTCTGAGAACCCAAGGCGCTTTTACCTTGCCCTCACAACTTACAGGGACAAGCACTTATGGTACTTCATAAAGCAATTTCTGTGACACTTCAAATCTGCTTCATAAAGCAATTTCTGTGCTATTGAAAAAGTCTCAGTCAAACTTCTGCCCTATGTTGCCACGGCAGTTTTTCATCCCCCGTCTTTGTTTCTGAATCATATTTTGGGGGTCTTCCAGAAAACAGCAGATATTCCTCAAATGACTGTTCTCCGACACAAGAACAACATAATCATCCCCTCCTTGGAGGTATAGCATTTGTGAGTCAAACTGTGAGTTGTCAGTGCTGAGAGCTTTTTGTCTCAATGGTGCTTGTCAGATTGCTTTTCCAGGAGAGAGACCAAAAACTCCACAGCGTTTATTTCCCGTTAACAAATCCTGCCTGCTTATCTCCACAGCTTGTGGCAAACGCTGGCCAAGGGCAGGGTAAGCAGGCCACTGAGCAGGCCCTGTGCCTTCAGCAGTGCCCGTCTCCCTGACCGATCTCTCACTGTCACACAGTAAGCAAGTTTAGAAACTATGTCAGTAAATTCAGGAGCACTTGAACTTTCTGAATCAACCTACCAACACACCGGTGTAAGAAAAAAAAAAACAAGAACTAGCTGCTCCAGACGACAAAGTACCAAAACAGTCCTGAGCGGGGCAGACCTTCCTTAGCTCGCAGGCACATAGAAAGATATATTCCTCACAGCTCCTCTTCCTAGAGGTCCTCAGCATGTACTTAATTTGGTCAGGCCATGAATTAAATGTGCAAGAAGAACAGCATCTGGATCTAAGGAAGTCTCAAATTTAGTTGAAACTTAACAGGAACTCCACTTTCAGCCCCCAGGGAGGAAAACTCAGTGTAGGTTGCCATTCACGAAAGCAGTAATTCTATAGAATAAAAACTGACCTTTCCACCCAAATTACCAACATCAGTGAGAAGTTCTGCGCAGAGCACGTGTGTTTTTTTACGTGTGTCATGGCTACGCTCCAAGCTCCTGCATCCATAGGAACCACATAGAGAGGTTCCCACGGCCGATGATTCCTTGGGGACTTGAAAGGAAGCTACAGGAATGCTTCACTATTTAAAAACGCATTCACTTCTGTTCAAAGGAAAGGAAGACATGGAGGAGAAAGGCTCCCATACATTAGTGAGGTTGACCTGGAGGCCCTTTGGAAGACATCTCTTGAAGTTTCTTGAAAGCATGCTCAATCCCTGCCTAATCTTGTCCCTCCAAATCTTTACACAAGGCAAGGAGCTTTGAGTTCACCTTCATTCCACATAGCTTAATATGTAAGCGTTTTCAGCATTGTTTGGGGAATAGTAAAGAGAACCTGGCAGGAGGAAGTTGAGGGGGAAAAAAACATCAAAAATAAAGTTTCTGACTGTTAGACAAACCAGGGAACCAAACTAGCATCTTATTGACTCCATGATGTTCAAGGACCTCTATCAACAAGGATCAAAACATGACTCTAAAACTCATGTATTCTCCTCAGAATAAAGTACTGGCTGCTTCCCACCAAACGCATCAATTTCTGTCTAGATCACATAGAACTGACACGCTTGTAATGGAAGCCATAATTAATAGTGCTTCAACAAAACAATACATGGGAATTTAGCCATGTCTCTCTGCTCATTTTACAGGGAAGTCCTACAGCTAAAAATCTCAGCCTTCCTCTAGGGGAGAACAGAACAATGAATCTTGCTGCAGAGTGACATATTCAAGGCAATTAATTACAAGAGATTCAGCTCTCAAAGCCACGCTCTGAGCATGACTGGAACATAAATAGATTAGCAACCACTAAGGATTGCTTTCCTCCTGATTTGGAAAGAATGTTCCCACTTTGCTTTTGTAGCCTTTAATGATGCACAACCATTCTTTTACTAAGAAAAGCCATTTCACATTTTTATAAATATCCCAAATGCTTCATGTTACCCTCAGTTACCCTTCATCTCTCCATTCTCAGAGATGTTGCCACCTAAATAGAAGAATGTTTTCCAGCAACTAGTCTTGCCTTAAGCAGAATAAAATCTACACCACTTCCTTCATTTAAATAATTCCCCAGACAGGTAGAGGAAAGATGTGACTTGTTTTGCCCGGGAGCTCTGGTCAAAATCACTGCTCTCTGGCCAGCAGTCTTCAGAGGAAGACAGACGTGGCCAGAGCTGATTTTAGGTTTTGTGAATGCAGCACACAATTATAGCTCTCTCCAAGTGCTTGCAAAGTAAGTAGCGTTGCTAACTCCAATGCATTGAAAGGGAAAATGTCAGAGCAGCACAGAACTGCAAAGTTGTTTGTAGAAGGTCACCCCACGATTTGTTATCAGAAGAAAACCCATCTCTATCACAGTTCTTCAAGGTAACTCTCACATCTCTAGCCTCTCTTCTTCTCCCCACTCCTCCTGCCCTCCCCCATGCTAAAAACAAAAACAAAACAAAAAACCCACAAACAAATTCCCTTTTTCCATCAGAGCAGATCAAGCTAACCTGCAGAATGAGAAGAATCTGAAGGTGCACCAGAGTCCTTAATTTCTGTTGAACCAGTCACAAAGTACACAACATAGCATTTATACCACCAATGGGAAAACAAACGATACCAAAACCATCATAAAGCTAATTAAAAAAAAAAATTGAAAACATTTAAATAAATTTATATAGCTACAACTTCTTGTTCAGACAGAAGGAGCTCTGAAGTTGGATTTATTATCTCACAAAATAACAGGCTCAAAAAACTGATCTTTAGCTGCTTGGTTTTGTGCCTGCCCTGCAAAAGCTGGCCGCTTCAACTGCTGATTTGCTTTAGGAACAAAGAAGAAACCTCACTCCTTAAAGTGCGGTCTGTGATGGTCCAACGACAGTGTAGTGCCCAGCTCATTACAGCCATCACCCCAATGACGAATTTTGATGTCAAACTACAAGAACTTTTAAAGTTGTGGTGTAACCCAGCGCTAGCTTCCCACAGTGCCTTAAGTTAGACTCTTAAAAACACATATTTGATTTAGTAGTGTTGAAGAAAGATACAGGATTTAATGGTGAAAAGGATTAGAAATAGTCATCCTTAAGATAAATCAATAAACATGCTATTTTTCAGCCACAACCACTAGTAAAACTCACCCTGCTGGTATACGATGTAGAAAACCTAAGATTGTGGGTATTTAGTGAATCTAGACATTTGGCTTAGATATTAATAACAATAATATTAAAGCTCATCTATATTTGATATTGGGTGGGGAGAAGGGAAGCGTTTAGCACTCTGCCAGACAAAACAGCATTACTACCACTCAGAAAGTTCTTCAATTGCAAAACATCAGCATTTACACATTTTCTGGTAACTGAAGACCACTAAACTGCTGCAATATAGCCAGCTAAAAGAAACGTGGCTTAGCCATCTCACCCAGCTCTCTGGAAAGCCACCAGCTCTCCTTCCCTGATCCTGCATATGGCTGCATTGAAACAGTGTTAAGCAGTGGTGGAAGCATGTTTCCAAGAATGCTCTTCCACCAGAGATAATATACAAATGATTGCCTTGGTTTATAGCTGATGTTTCTAAACCTGTTGTCAATAATTAGAAGGTGGCAATTTCATAGCCCACTAATTGGATTAGACTGTTTCTGCTCTTTAAGCTCTGTTCTGTAATAATGATTGAAACAGTTCAAATTTGTTCCAGTACAGCCACCACAAAATAAAATAAATACTGAAAACAGACTCAATGCATGTATTAATATTTAATTAACAGTACCAGAGGAACTATGACCTAGGACCCAGAATACTGGACTAGCTATAATGGACCTTCATTCCAACCCCAGACCAGCTGCTGATCTGCTATGTACCTTCCATGAGAGGGGGAAGAAATACTCCTCTAAGCCTTCCCTTTCCTTTTTACTTTTTGTGTTACCTATTTATTTTGCAGGGTCTTTTTGTAGCAGGGGCTCTCTCTATGTGTGCACAACTCCACGCTGCTCTGCAGTACCGGCTGAGCAGCCCAACTGCTGATCGCAATTAGCTTGGGAGATGTTGCTATTACTGCTGTCTCAAGACTGTTTTAAATCTTTGGTGTTTCTGAAGCACTCTTAGAAGCCCTGCAGATAAAGCAAGAAGAGGCAGCTTTCCTCACAGCAAGGAAAAATAAAAGCAAAGAATTATTTCTGAGTAAAATATTCTAACCCATCTTTGAGCTATCTCACTCACTCCCACGATCTCTATGCAATCCCCAGACTGATGACATATGAACTTATTTCTTGTAAAGTTGGATGCCTGNAAAAAAAAAAAAAAGTCAACATCTTGGCTAGCCTCTCCAAATTGGCTATCCCTCATTAAACCACAGCATGATGCAGCCAAGTCAAAGTTCATGCTTCTCTGTCCATTAATCCCTGTTACCTTGCTTTCCAGCAGCTGCAGATTAGCATTCATCCTTGTACTCTCCTGCATCACCCAGAGCTAAGCTGTGCCAAGTCTTGCTTATTTCTCTCTACCACCACAGCATCTTGAGAATGTCTTTGGATAGTTAACGTTCTTTCTCCTCATCCTTTAACTTTCTTAGATTTGCCCACGTTAATATTACTTAATATCATTACCTCAGAAAAAAAAATAGTGCTACAAAGTTAACTCTGATTCCTACCATTTTAAGTCACATATGTCTTTGTTTCTCCAGACAGGTTCCTCATTCAGTCGGCATTTGCAAAACAGAAAGATAAATATATTCTATTTAGAGTTATTTTGCATAACATGTTATCCAGCTGCCTCAGCTTTCCTCTCTTCTTTGTCACCATGAAAATTTGTTCTCTGTTAGTTCCATGCCCACCAGCTTCTGAATACACACAGAATGGGTTTGGTTGGAAGGGACCTTAAAGACCATCCAGTTTCAATCTCCCTGCCATGAGCAGGGCTGCCACCCACCAGATCAGGCTGCCCAGGGCCCCATCCAACCTGGCCTTGAGCACCTCCAGGGATGGGGCACCCACAGCTCTCTGGGCAGCTGTGCCAGCACCTTACCACCCTCTTGAGTAAAAAATTTCCCCCTAAATTTCTATCCTAATTTTCTCCTCTTTCAGTTTAAAGCCATTCCCCTTTGCTATATCGCTATCAGACCACGTAAAAAGTCAGTCTCCCTCCTGCTTATAAGCTCTCTTCAAGTATCAGAAATCTGCAGTGATGTCTCCCCAGAGCCTTCACTTCTCCAAGCTAAACAAGCCCAACTCCCTCAATCTTTCTTCATAAGAGAGGTTGATCATCTTCACAGCCCTCCTCTGGACCCTCTCCAACAGCTCCACATCACTCCTGCACTGGGAGCCCCAGACCTGGACACAGTACTCCAGATGGGGCCTTATGAGGACAGAGAAGAGAGGGACAATCAGCTCCCTCTCCCTGCTGGCCCCCTCTCTTCTGATGGAGCCCAGGATACCATTGGCCTTGAGCTGCAAGTGCACACTGCTGGCTCACATTCAGCTTTTCATCCATCAGGACCCCCAAAATACACATAAGCACTTGCTCGAACACGGGGCTGGAATAAAGCAAGTGATCTTTGTGGTCCTTTCCCAGCTTACTGCACTATTGCCGATTAACCTCTCAATAAAATTCCCTTTCCTTCCATCAGCCTCAAGAGGAAGACTGGCACAGCTCAGTAGAAGGGCTGAGGTTAAAGCCGAGCATTGTTTCCTTAGCTCTCAAGGATTGTCTTATCACTGTCCACATATCAGGACAACAAAAACCTCTACTCCTCATGCAGCCAGCTTGCCCTGGGCTTGTCTCTACCTCCAAATATTTGGCTCTCCTTCTCCATGCTAGATAAAACATTCCCCAGAGGCCAAACTGCTTAGTGAGCAGTCAGCCCTTTGATCTCAGAAGCAGCTGGAGCACAGCTGCTCCCCATTACTTTTGCAGCTCACAGGAACCCTTTGGATTTTCCTGTCCTCCCTCATAGTCAGGCACAAAGGGCAAGAACACCGCCCGCAGCCATCTTTCATTCTCAAGCAAAATTTCATCTGCCACCTCACCGACCCTGCACAATACTTCCTTGAATTACTTCCCATCAGGCCAAGTCCCAGCTCTTCCGTTCTAAGCAGTCCCCCAAGCACAGGAACAATGCCTTCCCAATCCTTTCTTCAGCAAATCTCACCAATGCTTGGGAAATTCCTGGAGAAGACACGCCGCCCTCCCCTCCCCTCAGGGCTCCATCTATCCTACAAGCCATAGGGAACAGGCTACTCTCCTATGTCCCCCATCTCAGGGAAATCTCCTCTCAGGTCACAGTGGTTTGCAGACAGAAAGAAGCCAATTCCATTCACTGGAGTCTCTCTTCTGTACAACCACAAAGCCCAGCCAGCACAGGAATAGGACCTTGCTAGGAAAGCATGGACCTGGCTAATGAAAGAGGCTCTGACAGCCTCAAAGACAACTGTAGCAACCACTTACAACCAAGTGTTTTCACCGATACTTTGTACCAGTTTAAAGGAAACAGAAAAGCTCAAAACCAGCTCAGCATCTCAAACAAGTTGCTGGATTCCGAGACAGTATTTTCATCCCCGTCTTAGCTGGAAAAGCCATTTGAAACAAGCACCAGAACATGACTAGGGACGGCATGGAGCAGCCTAACCAAGTGACTCTGTAACCAAATGACTCTGCCCACACCGCCAAGCGCTGAGAAGTGTTCACAGTTCTTTGACAGCAAAGAGAACCGTTAGCCAATCTGATGAGATTTCCCCACATATCCCTAAAAGATTAACTTTAGTACTCACATGCTGAGGAAAACTGATAGAAGTTGAAGTGCCTGCTTCTGAGCTTTCCTTCCAGAAGCATCAGTGAGACCATAAGTTTACCCACCGGTGCTTCTGCAGCAGCTGCCTCATCATCTATCCCAAGGTGCTCTGTGACCAGCTGCATCTTAGAAAAATCACCTCACCTGATCCTACTGCCCTCGTTACAGGCTCGAGGCCAAAAGCTGCTGCACTTCTGCTGGCAGTATTACAATGCACACAGAATCATAGAATTGAGTTGGAAGGGACCTTTAAAGCTCACCTGGTCCAGCTCCAATGAACAGGGACACCTACAGCTAGATCAAGGTGCTCAGAGCCCCATCCATCCTGACCTTGAGCGTCTCCAGGGATGGCGCTTCCACCACCTCTCTGGGCAGCCTGTGCCATTGCTTCACCACCCTTATGGCAAAAAAAATTTCTTGGTGTCTAACCTAAAACTCTCAGTTTGAAACCATTTCCCCTTGTCCTATCCCCACAGACCCTGCTAAAGAGTCTGTCCCCTTCTTTCTTGTAGTCCCCCTTTAGATACTGAAATGGCGCTATCAGGTCTCCCTGGAGCCTTTTCTTCTCCAGGCTGAAGAGCCCCAGCTCTCTCAGCCTCTCCTCATAGGGGAGGTGCTGCATCTCTTGGATCATTTTTGTGGCCCTCCTCTGGACACACTCCAACAGGTCCATGTCTCTCCTGTGCTGAGGACTCCGCACCTGGACACAGCACTCCAGGTGAGGTCTCACCAGTGCAGATAGAGGGCCAGGATCCCCTCCCTTGCCCTGCTGGCCACGCTGCTTTTAATGCAGCCCAGGATACGGTTGGCTTTGTGGGCTGAGAGGGCACATGGCTGGCTCATGTCCAGCTTGCCATCCACCCCCAGATCCTTTTCAGCAGGGCTGTGCTGTATCCATTCATCTTTCAGCTTGTATTGATAGTGGAGGTTGCCACAGCCCAGCTGTAAGACCTTCCACTTGGCTTTGTTGAACCTTGTGAGGCCCTCCCAGGACCATTGCTCGAGTCTGTCTAGGTCTCTCTTGATGGCATCCTGTCCCTCAAGCATGTCAACTGCACCACACAGCTTGGTGTCATCAACCAACTTGCTGAGGGTGCACTCAATCCCACTGTCGATGCCATTGATGGAGATATTAAACAGCATCAGTTCCAGTACTGACCCCTGAGGGACACCGCTCATCACCATTCTCCATCTTGACATTGAGCCATTGACCACCACTCTGGGTACGATATTGCAATCAGCTTCTCGTCCATTGAACAGTCCACCCATCAAATCCATAGCTTTCCAGTTTGGAGAGAAGGATGCTGTGGGGGACTGTGTCAAAGGCCTTACTGAAGTCCTGATAGATGACATCAGTGGCTCTTCCTTTGTCCAGTGATGCAGTCAGATGAATAAGACTTAATGCCTTTATCTCAGTTAATAAGGGAAACTAACACTCAAACACAAACCTCCTGAAGGTTGTCTTTCGTGAGAGGAAGAGTGTGTGTATAATCCAGAAAGACAAGAATATTCACTGGAGCAGCTACAAAGTTTCCATCATCCAACTTTTCACAAAGATTGACATTTTTATGCAGTCTTTTCTGCAGGTATAACTTCCAGGAAAGCCCAAACTCTTAATTCAGAGACCTTCTTATCAAGAGGAAAGAGTATGACACGTCTGCTTACTAGTCTCCTTTGCAAAAGCTGAAATGTGGCATAATCCCTTAACAGAGTCTTACAAAAGCAAACTTTAGCCAACTGAAGCCATCTGCACTGATGCATAGTAATGAAACAGTAATGTTTGAGCCAGTCATGCTAAATATTCACGAGTCAAGAACCAAGCTAACAACTTCCCTAGACTCTTGTATACCATTCATGTGTGTGAGTCAATCTCTGCATATGTGACAAGGTGGCACTTATTCTCCTGGTAATTTCTTAGAAACATTTCATAGCAGGGTAATTCTGTAAAACAATGTACTGAGATAGAAAACTGCTGATTTGCCACAGTTGTGTTCGCAAAATATGTAACAAAAACTGAGCAAAAGGGGTTCTGTTTGGTGGAGGTGTATGACAAATATCACCCAGGTAATCATCCAGGATGATTCTCCTCACTGATGATAAGCAATAAATAAATTTAAAAAAAAAAAAAAGAAAAAAAGCCCAACTGCTTCCCACAGGCTTTCTGCCTTTCTGTGCCACTCATCATGATAGGAGATTACTGCCTACTACTAAGTAAAAGCTGTTTCAATTCAGCTGCACTGTTTGAGGGTGTCCATGGTGTTCTTCCCAGAACTGTGTCTCTGCAATACCATGACAGCGAATGCTTGCTTTGTAAGCAAGAATCAGAAGCTACTTTTAAAAGTAGAGACTTGGTGAGTTTGGGGTTGAATGCATATGGGGAAGTCACTTAAAAAAATAAAAATCACAGTGAGATGCCTCTAGTATCACTGTTAATAATCAAATTGTTTCTGGCAACCACCCATGATCTGCAATATCCAAAAAGCAGGTCTTTAGCCATCATTTCTTTCCATGTTCCATGCGTGGGTTCTCCTCTCATTCCTACATATCTGTTTTCTTTCTTTTTTTTTTTTTTTGGCTGAAATATCTTAAACATGCTTTTAAAATCTTTACAGATCTTTAATGTAAAGAAAGAAAATGTTAAATCTCCAAACGATCTTTTCTACCAAATATTTTAACTAAAAATCTTTAAAAATGTTTTCAAAAGACACCTGGATAAAAGGAAATAACCTACAGTCAATAGCTGAGAACTTAAGACAAAAAATAATTTTCCTAAAGCTAGAATTGCGTTGAAGACAGCATATGGCAGTAAAGAAACAAAAATCCATTCTTTTCATTGTAGGTCACATTTGAAGGGCTATAAAAACAATGGAAAAAACAAAAAGCCTCTTAAGATTTAATTTATCTAATTATTTTTATAAAAACTATCTTGCTAGGTTTTTGCACAGTACCATGGGATTATTAGAATGTTTTTTCTGTAGACAGAGCATTAGGGAGGACAATCATCATTAGTTCCAACAGCCATCTGAAGCCAGTAGTCCAGATTTCTAAAAATGACAAAGTTGTACAGGTTCTCTCCTCCCTTGTGAAAACCATGTTCATTTTCTCTCCAGGAAACAGGGCTGTCTGCAAAGCCATGCACAGTTAAGGTCAGCCAGTGTGCCAGCTTTGGTTCACCAAAATAGGAACTGCAAGGAAGAAAACAAGGTTACCAATAATTATAACGGAACGGACAGTATGGTCTAGCATACAATATGAAGTCAAAAACCTTAAGACAAGCACTTCAATGAACATTTGTAATTAATGGAGTTTAAAAAAAAAAACACACCTTGCTTTAGTACAATATAAATGAATTCAAAAATATTCTACTGGAATGACATTAGGAATCAAAATATGATTGACTCTTGATTACTCCTACTTTTAGATGTGACAAAAAAAAAGAAGTTACAGTTCTAAATCATAAAGTAGTTGTTCTGAATTTCCCATAGAATGCATTGTCTTTCAGAAAATATTATATTTACTAAGAACAGTCATTACTGGGGAAAAAAGACATAGGAGGAAGAAACAGGCTATGTTTGACATAAATACCTTTACCATCAGAAAGGGAATGGATTGCAAATAATCAAAGCCAGACATTAACTCTTAAGCAGAGGCCAAGTGTATTTGTATTCTAACTCTAAACCAGCGAGGCTTTCTGCATGAGATCTGGAAATGCAGAAAGAGTTATGACAACATTCCAGCCAAGCCAATAGCAACATTGTGTTGAGCCAGTGCTACAATCATTAGCTGCCATGCACCTGAAGAATTACCTTACCCAGGGAGCAAGGAGCTTCCAGAATTTCTTTACTGCCACTGTCACTGGCAGACATCACAGTGATCCATGACAAACTACTATCGGGTAGTTTAGTACTGAGTTAGTACCACAGCTACCCTGTTCACCACTATTCAGTTACAACAGGATTCATGTTGCAGTATGATTTTAAAAAATGCATTGTAAGTTCATTTACTGTAATGCCATAATAACCTTGAAGTGCCTAGTGATACTCTTTCGGTATCATAAAGGGATTTCAATCACATTTTCCATCAGTAGTTACAAATGCTAAGTTTGACACATTTTAGGGCACCTTACATTCATTGATGTGGAATCTGAAAAATGTAGGAGCTCAGTGGAGCCACTGCATTTTAAGATATAAACCAAAGTTCTTGCTAGAATGCAGGGCAAGCATTCTCAAATTTGAATATATCAAAATGTGTCCAAAAATATTTATTGCATCTTTTTTTTAATACCAACGTTAAACTTCCTGCTCATTTCCCAGTTCAAGTCTTCATTTTGTAGATTTTGTTATCACTTTCAACAGCAATACTGAAAACAAGTATTTCAAAGTGTTTCCAAAAATTAAAAAGTTTTAGTAATGTCCAACTGTCAGCCCTTACCACAGCTGCTCCAATAACTGAATTATCTTCTCAGGAATTATAAAGCCTGTGATTGTGCACAAAAAAGCTTGGTCCACTACTGTGTTGGGCTGAGGACAGCAATAGGTTGATACAAAACTAGAAGATTTGTTGTCACTGAAAAAAAAAAAGAATAAAAATTAATAAACATACTTTAAATCTTCTAAAGCTTTAGTAATCAAAATGTGTACCAGAGAAGTATCTATTGTATATCTAAGCTGATACCCAAGGAACTAATGGCCAAGTGACACCCAAACTGAGTGCCTCCAAAATCACAGATAAGTTAATCAGGACTTAGAACAAGCACTTTAGTGTTTAACAGACATTCCACTTACAGAAACATGTCTTTCTTAATGCTTACTTAACTCTTCCTTAAAGTTAGTTGTGGCTTTCCCTACTTAAAATGTATTTAAAGATCAAATGAATTCAAATACTTACAAGCTCACTTGATTCAAGACAGCACCTAGCCATTCAAACAGTTCCTCTGTACTGCAGGACTCCTCCGGCTTTCCCTGTAGTTCATTGCTCTGTAACGTCGGACACTGCAAGTCTCTTAATGTGCTGAATGTTATTTTTGGCTTTAGGGCCTGGATTTGGTTTTTGGGAAAGTATGACATCAGTGTTGATCCCTCTGCACCTTAACAACACAACACCACAAAGGGCTGTTACAAAACAATTAAACAATAGGAGCACTGAATTCATAAAACATTTGCATGTGCATTTAAGAAAATGCAGTGTGCAGTTGTGGTTTAGCACTAGAACTGCTTACGTGCTGTTATCTTTTGCAAAAGCCATAGAATCTTCAGCTTCCTTATCTTCTTCAAAATGAGAATTAATGTAAAATCCAGCAACTCAGTACAGCTCATAAGATTACCATTTAACTAGTAAGTATAGAAATAGATCTGTCAATAGAAAACTCAAGCAAAATTAACTGGGTAAGTAATGAAATTAACTCACTAGAGGAATTCAGAGTATTCCTGAAAAGGAACACAAGAAAGGAAAGCTACTTGCCTGTTAACTTGTCCCCCAAGACAAAGCAGACTGCCAACGCACGCACACTGTAAGTATACCCACCCTGGCACACATGAGGCTAGGGAACATTCTGCCTAACTAGTGTCCATATGTACATTCCCTTCTTGCTCATGTGCCAGTACATGCTGCCGTAAGTGTGACTCATGCACTACACCATTGGGTCATCTGCAGCTTAGCATCTCTAGAAATATCTCAGGCATTTAAGCACAAGAGGGAGAATACATAAGGTAGATTTAAATGGAGATAATGCATCTCTAAAATCATTTAACTGAACTTAAGCCCAAATGAATTCAGGCAGTATTTCCTCCAAAAGCACAGAGTATCCAGAGAGATCCCAGCACCAGTAGTTCAGTAAGAACTGCCTCCTAGAGACAGCATGGCATCTAGAAGCAAAACCAGCTCTAATGGAATGAACTCCCGCAGTTCTGAGGAATGCTTTGCAAAAAGTTACAGTGTCATATAAATTCTCCTGGAACACGCCTTTACAAGTGCAGAAAGTTTCCCTTCTCATTTTCCTAAAGGGCACCCAAGTCTTCTACCCAGCATGTCAAGGTAGCGAGACTTTCAGTTTTCTCAGGTGAGGACAATATGTAAGAATCATTCCAGGAGATTTTATCCCGTCACTGAAGACCGTATACTTGATGTTCTCAGTGCGATAGGAAATTCAATCTAGGAGCCATAAAGGGGGAAAATTCTTGATTACAGCAAACTGAGAAGTCATTTTCAGATATAATATATATGGAAGTCAAGATCACCCCAGTAAAATTTCAGAATTAGATATTGAGACAAGAAGCTCTCCCACCTACTTAGCTGCCATCCCAGAACACCATTTCTCTGAATAGTGAAAAAGCGAGCTGCTGACTACAGGTTTGAGAACAGATTTATCATCTATCTCAAGAGAATTCTAGGATAGTCCGAGGGACAAAAACTTTGAACAGAGAAGGAAGGGAAAAAAAGAAAGAATTTAAAGTATATGACAAATCTCAGATAACTGAATCATCCTGCAGAAAAAGCTGTCCAAGTGCAGAAGGGCACATTGGCAAAGACAGCAACTGAACTTGTTTTTGATTTTTTTTTTAATATAATACATATATGTATTTACATTTGTAGTGTGTTAGAGCAGACAATCCTCCTCCAGTCTACGCATCCTATAAGCATTTGTTAGACTAACAGGATCAAAGAATGCATAATATTGCCCAGGAATTCTTAGCCAAACAAATTTATACATTTTAAATGTCCCCTCCAAATAGAAGCTTCAGCTGCAGTCCTAACTTCAGGAAATTTCAAAGGCCACAGTCAAGACTCCAACAGAACAATTCCTCTAGCTACAACATAACTTTCCATGTCCATAACAACCAGGCACATTGTCAACATTTTCTTGGAGTCCAGTGAATTTCAGCTCATAAACATTTAAAATTGCCACAGAAATTACAGCAACAGAACAGAGAAGAAAAGATTGCTTTGACTCTGTCATTAAAGACAGAAGACAACTCCGTATTCCCTTTTTCTGCGCTCCTCTGAGCGCCACAACCAGGAAACAGGAAAAAACGGGTATGAAAACTAAAAACTGAAAACTTTTGGAAAGTGACATGAATGTTTACAGGCCTGCAGCACTGCTGGCCATAGCAAGAAACACCAGTTATCAGCAGGAAGGCTGCAAGCACAATGCTCATGGAATACAAGAACTCTCTCAAGAAAATACAGCCCTCTTTTCCCTTTCCAGCAGAATCCACACAATGCCTCATGTCTATTAATAAAATCCATGAGGGGTTTATTTTTGTCAGCGCTAAGAAAGAGCCTTCCTATGCTACAAGCTTAATTCCTGCATAGAAAGACATTCTGATTCAACTCCATATTCAGATGATTAACATGACATTTTTTTTGGCTGTAAGAAACTGAAAAAAAAAGGGATACTATTCTTCCTGAATGCTGCTACAGAGGCAGCAATAAACAAAAAAGCAAACCGGCCCCGAAGGCATTTTGCTGTCTGCCCAGGGTCAATAAATCCAAGCAAGCTGAGCCTGAGGATCTGCCACCTTAGCCAGATTTATGTCACCATTTATGGTAGCAGGAGTCTTCACTGTGACTCTTTCCTGAAGGTGACAAGGACAGAAATTGCAAGCCTTAAACAACTTCTGTAGTGACAAACAAGGACAAATCCTTGTAATACAGTTAGTCCTTCAAAGAGGGAGGGGAAATGTGAAGGACTGTCAAGTGAAACATGGGAAAGCACTGAAGGAGCTTGAAAGCAGCTTTAAATTCTCACATTTGAATTCTTTGAGTCTGAGAGTTACTGAAAGAGTAAGGATGTAAAGAGAGATGGGAAAGCATACTAGAGGATCTCTCTAACTTCTCACTAGGGTGGAGACTTCTTAGTGACTCAAAGCAGAGCCACATTACAAGCTACAGTTCTGATGAGGCATGGCTCCTGCGTATTTAATCAGTGCTAAGCAAACCCTACATATCCCAACCACAGTCTGTCCTGAGGCAACGCAAGCAACGGAGGACTTCAGTAAATGCCTGCTGGAGGAAGAGCAATACTTAAATTCTTGAAGAAAAACTAATGTAATCAGAAAACAGTAGATAAATGAATACTAGAAGTAAGATGATTTGAGACCATACAATTTCTTGTATTGACAAACTCTACCCACTCCAATCTCAACCACGTGTTTGAGAGTACAGTGATGAAATAGCAGAATGTGCATCAGTGTATGGAGCATGTGATGGAAGTAGGGATTTTACAAGATGTTCTACAACCACTGTTGAAACTAAAAGGTTCCAATCTCACATACAACAGCGATTATACGTAACCTGTGTGTATTACTAATGGTTACATAGATCACAGATTTATGAAGAGGCAGTGCTATCAAAGAGGCAGAAATTGGGCCAGAAGTTCTTGGCAATGGACAAAGAAATGAAGTAACTAATATAAAACCCCTGTGAATCACCACTGCGTTCCTGAACTGAAACGATCTGCTGTGTAGGAAGTTACACGCATACACTTAACCCAAACAAATTATAATAATTAAAAAAAATAATCATACTCAAATACATTTTAATCCAACTTTTCACTTTACAAAATATGCATTTGGGCAATACTGGAGAAGAACAGTAAACTACAAATATCTGGACTTAATGAGAGTTACATTTTAGTTTTACATTTAGTTCTTGTTACCTGAATTATACCAAGCCAGGAGGAAGTCAAATTCTAAAGGTTTCTTTTCCTTCAAGGCCCAAAGCACCCTCTTATGCTTCTTGCCATCAGGGTGAAAGCTGGGATCAGTCAAGTCAATGGTTATAACTGCAAAAATGTACAAAGGCAATTTTTACTCAATTGTCTAAATTTAATAATAAAACTAAAAATTAAATGAACACAAGGAAACCAAAGAGCACTAAACTACCTTTTCACATGTACAGCACCTTTGCAAAGTATTTGACTATGCAAGTATGACTCTCCATTATGTTAGTATTCTCCTCTGCCCATCCTTGTTTTGACATAGTCTGGAACCGCTTTCTAGTGGCAGCGAGGAGAGATTCATTTATAACGGCAGCAACAAAGTCCCAAAACAGAGCCTTTAAAAATACCTTGGTAACTAGGCAAGCTATGCACATTAAACAGATAAAATTTCTCACATCAAAAGCCATGTGTTTGCAATGACATTATTTCAATTGTTTTTTCTACATGAACTGGCCCCAGGCTAAAAGTTTATTTTTCTGATGGAACTTTCATCACACTTGTTACTTGGCAAAACTGAATGGTAGGAGGTGTCTAATTTTCCAAAATTCTTATTGTAGATACTAATGTTTCCTTTTCAAAAGCCTATTTATAACACCTCTTGACTAGTACAGGTTTTACTACGTTTGACATAGCACAGCAGGTTTTTGTTTGCTTAAGTGATTATTATTTAAAAATTGTACTCGGTACATCTCCTCTGAATCTGATATAAAACTAAAAATTACTCTGTGTATCAGGTCCTCAAAGATTGCCATTTTAAATGTTTCAAACATAATTCTCCCTTTCAAGCAAGCAGTCTTGGATGAGGCTCTTCACTGATTTTTTACTTCTGCTTTTACTACTACTACTACTTTTACTTTTTTACTTTCTCTTCTAAATCAGAAGGCATAGATACTGCACAAAGCATAAAAAACTTCTGGAGTCCTACATCACTCCAGTATAAACACCTAATCAAAGCCCCAGAAATTTGAAATCTTACAGAATACCCACAAGAACGTTTCCTTACAGCTACTTTATTATTTTGAAAAATTAGTTTTTCTCTTCATGCAGTCCTTCCAACTGTATCTGGAAAAATGCCACCTAGCCAATAACCAATTTTAAGGAAAGGTAAGTTTCAGTATCGCTGTTTTAACACCCTAACAAGGAGCTTCACAAACAGATCTGAAACAAGCACTGTTAATATAAATTACACTTACTGTATCTCATTGGTTTTTTGCCAGAATACCGAGAAGGGCGACCTTGCAGTCCAAGCTCCTCATAAGTATCTTTATCCACTGACAGAATTAGCTTTCCTATAAACAAAACAAACTTTAATATAAATAATTTTCAATTTAGTTCCCCCTTGGAAGTCTTCTGAGAACCACATACTTTATACAACGTTAACTTTGGATCACTAAGTATTACTAATGTAATTCAGACTCCCTAGACTCAGTTAAATTGATTACCAGGCTTACCCTTAAAAACGACACTTAAATTCAATAGTTCTTTACTATCCTATAGGTCTTATGAACTTGAATGAGAAAAGTGTAGTACTGTTATTGATTTAGGCAAAGGGTTTTTTTTTGTCTGTTTGTACTACACGAATATTTCCCTCGATCCTTCCTCCACTTGATCCCTGGCATTTGCTGTGCCATTGGTTGAACACTACCTTACCCTCGGGACCTGATTTTGTAAACATTCATGCACACTTTGCTCTATTAAACATACACAAACATTACCTCCTGCTCCTGAGGGACTACTCACACTGAGGGAAACATGCTCAGCAGCACTGAGCAGATATGCCCTGGAACACCTCCACTCCCCAGCTCACAAGCCAAGTCTGGCAGCTGCCATTCAGGACAGAATTTCACACAACAGATCGCTACCACAGGATTTTGATACTACTATTATACAAGTAACAATACAATACAGAACACACACAAATAAGGTTGCTGCTGAAGGTTTCGGATGGTGACATCACCAGGAACTGTAATGGTGTCTCTGCATTAATTATGCACAGACTGTAGTAACTGTATCATACAAACTCAGTCACGACTGCATACCTATTTTGCTAGGACTACGCTAATGGAGTAAATAAAATAATTCCTCCTTTGAAGGATCTGAATTTATTTATGCCCTGATGGGCACCTGTTTCACTTTAACATCTTGAGCTAGAGGGCAGATAATCCAATTTGTATTTTTATTATGTTTGATATACCATTAAACTGAAATGTGAAAACCTAACTGAATGTCAGCATAGTTTCCTTTGTATGCAAAATCTCACCTGAGAAATAATGTTTTGTCACAAAACTACAACGAGAACGCAACAGAGGTTTTTACCATGATAAACACTTCTCAAATAATTAACACTTGATATTTTAAAAAGTGTTCTTAAACAGGGTTTATTGTTTCTTTTTTTTGGTACAAATTGTGTGTTTAAGACTAGGAAGCAAGAAGTTGGAATGCAATGTGTTCAGAAAAACAATCATCTGTAGCAACCGCTGTGACAGGTGAAGCACTGATATCTAATACTATCAATAAGTAATACAAATTTTTTTATTTTACCTTCCTTCAGTCAAAATAATTTAATAGCATGGATCAAAAAAGTTAAAATTATTTTAACATAATTCTAATAAAGTAGAATAAAGCATAGTAGGCCCATTTTCCAGTTTACATAAATCCAAATTAAAGAAAACAAACAACACTGAAAACCATAATCAATGTATGTATCTTAAAAGCCAAAAAACATACCGGTTGGTAGCAGAGCTGCAGTATTATCTTGATCAATTTTTGTGTTATAGGAAAGAGCGTAGCACGAACCTTTAATAATAAAGCAGAAAGTCACGAGGTTATACAGTCACTGGAGAATGATATGACAGCAGGAAAGATTCACTTTAAGATAATCCAGCATGCCCACAACCTTCTGAAGCATTCCTGTGTTTTCACCAGGTAACTTTCCTCCACCTTCTGGAACAAGGTGTTTGTTCCTATTTCTATAAACCTTAGGCTGGTACTATTTTAAAGGATTTACAACACAGGTGACATTACCATCACGCCCCAATCTGGACACACTGTACTTCCAGGTGCAACCTTCCTCACTCAGCAAAGGGAAAAAACCTTTTTCCCAAAACATTTGGGTTATGAGTTCACATAAAAGGTGGAAGATGCTCTCAGTTTCATTTGGCAGACACTGCCACAACATTTGGTTTAAACTTCTGTTTTTAAATGTGCTTCCAAAAACACAAGAGCCAGATCCTGTAAACTTGATATACAAATGTCATACTGCTTCCGTATGAGCAAGTAACGCATTTCTCACTTTCCTGTATCTCTGACACGCTTTTTTTCCTCTTTAAAGCTTTATTTTCTCCCTGGCAATCATCCACAGGGTACAATATTTACCAGGAGCCAAACGAGTGGGCCCTGCTAGATGAGAGCAGCACACTTTGAATATGTAAAGCAGGTCGGCAGGGTGGAGGGTGCGTCCTGATCGTCCTTTGCATCCTCTTTGCTCTCACTGCCTAAGAACGGGCCACCACAACTTCATCAGCCAAAAACAAGCAAACAAAAACAAGCAAACAAAAAAAAAAGGCAGCAAGCCTGCTCTGCACCTCGGAATACAGGCACGCTACTCTGTGCTGAAACATGAGGGAATGAGAGAGGAGAAGGGAGCTGATTTCTGCAGGAATCTGTACATAAACGAGGTGTAGGGGAGACTACAGACACCAGCTCTCCTGACAGCCGGCTTGCAGAACGGAGACATGCTTTTTCTCCTTTCCTTTGGAACACGGCAGAACAAGAGGCTGCAAATTCCTGGTCATGAAGAAGAGGCAGTGCCTGCGCACCTGCCGCACGCCCTTACCTCTCCTCAGGAAGGAATCGACGAACTGGGGCTCGAGCAGCCGATGCAGGGCCAGGCCCCTCACCAGGTAGTACTCCCCGACATCAGCAAGGGTGCTCCTCAGCACCTCGGGCAGCAGGCCGCACTCGGGGATCAGAACGGACACCTGGGGGGGACATGTGTGTAACCTAAGTCATACCCTGAAATCACCAAAACGCTCACGTTTTCAAAGACATCGGTATATTACACGGAACGAGATTAAAAAAGCCGAAGGGACGCTTCCCGTTGCGCCGGGTAACGCCCCGCCCCTTCCCGCAGCCCAAGGAACCCCCCCNGCCCGGCGGCCCCCCTCTCTCACGCGGCAGTTGTAGGCGTGGTCCCGCACGTGCGCCGCGTGGCGGGAGCGCGCGTGCCGAGCGTGGCCCTTCTCGCACACCAGCAGGTGCCGGGGCGCCTGCTCCAGGCGCCGCAGCGGCACCGACATCCTCCGCCGCGCCGCGGCCTCCAACGGGGGAGCGACCCCCGGCAGAGCGGGGCTGCACGTGCGGCAGCCGTGCGGTGGCGTCACTTCCTTCTCTTCCAAGCAGCGCAGCTCCTTCCGCGTAGCGCCGGGGCTCACGCGGCGGGATGTGTGCGCATGCGCCGCGGTGGAGCGCGAAGAGGGGTGGTGGGGGCGGTCGCCATTACCCTTCCCCTCTAAAATGCTCGCTGGTTTTGGTACTCGCGGGACCAGAAAAGGTGGTGCAAAAATCACATGGTTTCACCTTCACAATAAAATGATTTGTTGTTGTTTGCTTCTTTTCTAAAGTAGTTCTTTTGTGGTCTGGCTGTCGCTGGGGTGCACAGAGGGTGGGCGGTTGATGTCCCCCCCCACCTCTGTCAGCGTCAGCACAGCTTCACGAGGCGCCATGGGGCTTCATCAGCACCCTACAGAGACACACTGGGTGCCTGAACACCTAGCGAGCACAGAACCATGGGATCATTAAGGCTGGGAAAGACCTCTAAGGTCACCTAGTCCAACTGTCCGCTCCCCACCAGGATTGCCCACTAAACCATCTCCCTTAGTACTGCATCCAGACCCTTCTTGAACACTTCCAGATATTTGCAACAATATCAACAGTTTTATAAAATGTGATGCAGTGTCTTCTCACAGCCTGGTGAGGATTCCCTGGGTTAGCAAGCACTGTGCTAAGTGCCTGGGGTTGGGCTCTGCCCCTGACGCGTCCTCTCACAGATCGTTTTGTGCACTGTATATTTTGCATAAGGAAAGTAGGAAAACTTCATTTTTTCCTCTTCCTGCAGTTTTTCTTTTCCTTGACCCTCAATTTAGTTTAAAATGGTACCTAAAAACATTCTTGGTATTTGTTTTGCTGCTTCTATGCACTCTAGAAGGCTGCATTTAAGTATATATAAGGTCACTAGGATCTGGTCCGTAGACATCACAGAAACAGAATATCCTGAGTTGGAAGGGACCCAAAGGATCATCCAGTCCAACCCCTGGCTCCACACAGGAACACCCAACATTCAAACCCTATGTCTGAGAGCGTTATCCTAATGTTATGTGGACGTTTGGAAAATGTTGCCTTAAATGGCCGCTTGGGGCTGTGACCACTGCCCTGGGCAGCCTGTCCCAATGCC
>WBMW01004838.1:959467-974776 GCA_013396635.1 Penelope pileata | reverse complement strand
CAAGCACTGTGCTAAGTGCCTGGGGTTGGGCTCTGCCCCTGACGCGTCCTCTCACAGATCGTTTTGTGCACTGTATATTTTGCATAAGGAAAGTAGGAAAACTTCATTTTTTCCTCTTCCTGCAGTTTTTCTTTTCCTTGACCCTCAATTTAGTTTAAAATGGTACCTAAAAACATTCTTGGTATTTGTTTTGCTGCTTCTATGCACTCTAGAAGGCTGCATTTAAGTATATATAAGGTCACTAGGATCTGGTCCGTAGACATCATAGAAACAGAATATCCTGAGTTGGAAGGGACCCAAAGGATCATCCAGTCCAACCCCTGGCTCCACACAGGAACACCCAACATTCAAACCCTATGTCTGAGAGCGTTATCCTAATGTTATGTGGATGTTTGGAAAATGTTGCCTTAAATGGCCGCTTGGGGCTGTGACCACTGCCCTGGGCAGCCTGTCCCAATGCCCGACCATCTTCTGGGGAAGAACCTTTCCCTAACCCCCAACCTGACCCTCCCCTGACACAGCTCCATGTCATTCCCTCGGGCCCTGTTGCTGTCACCAGAGAGCAGAGCTCGGCGCTGCCCCTCCGCTCCCCTCGTGAGGAAGCTGTAGGCCGCCATGAGGCCTCCCCTCAGCCTCCTCTGCTCTGGGCTGAGCAAACCAAGGGACCTCAGCTGCCCTTCATACACCTCGCCCTCCAGACCCTTCACCATCTTCGCTAATAGTTTTATGTCCTTCTTATATTGTGGCACCCAAACTTGCACAGTGCTCGAGGCGAGGCCGCATCAAAGCAGAGCAGAGTGGGACAGTCCCTTCCTTCAACATGTCCATCTAGCCAGCAATGCTGATATTCAGTTTTTGTACTAGTTTGACAGCAGTAGTTCAGAAATCACAAGCTTAGCCCAGGAAGGTCCTGACATACTATTTCTAGATTTTTTATTTTTTAACTCTCAGCTTGATTTTGGTGCTCCTTGAGGTGGTTGGATGTCAAGAGGACAAGTCTGTTTCAGTTATTGTATAGATCATAGTAAGGTCATTTGTTCAACAGCCGCACAGTTGCACAGATATGAATCATTAAATTCCTATAATTTTACTAGCTCACTGGCGACACATCTTGGTGGTTTGATATCATAACTCAAGCACTCTTGGTCGGTTCATTGGCTGAGGTAAATAGATAGCACTTAGGTATTCTAGATCTGTATATTATGGCTGAAGCTTCAGTGGGCCATCTGTCTAGGCTCTGCTTTGAGTGGAGACTGCACTTTTCTGATGTTCTGCCTCTGTTTAGGTCTCTGTGATATTGCTGACTTAATGACTGTAAACAGCAGTCCTGTGAGAAGGCTGGTCTTTGCGTGGTCTGCGTTACAGAGCTGCACTTAGCTGATGGTAGGCGGGATGCTCCTAAGAAGCTACCAGTTCAGTGCTTCTGGCTTGTTAGGCTGGCTCACACCCACTTGTTCCTGGGTACGTGCTTTCCGGGTGCTCTCTTAATAAAGTAACCTCAAGACACTGCTGCTCTGAAATCAGTGGCTGGTACACGTCGTGAAGTCCCTGTCTCATTAACATTGGTTGAGGAGGTCTGAAATCTGCACTTACATTGCCTGTGGAAATTGGATTCTTTGGAATTGGATTCTTAGGACCTGGATTCTGTGTAATGACAGCAGTTTTCTAATTTAAGGCGTGCAAAGCTTAATGGGAAAAGCACTACTTGATGGATGTCAGTTATTACCATACCCACAGGCAGAAGCCTCTGTGAGCAGACAAGCATTACACTCTGATGATCAGAAAGCCTGTTCTGCTGAAGGGGTGAAAAGTTCAAGGCTCTGATCAATAAGCCCAGACAGCCAGAGAGGAAATTCAGCTGTATTCTAGGCAGCCTGTGGAGCTGGGTTTGTTTTGGTGGTTTGCTGGGTTTCTTTGTTTGTTGTTTCTCTCTTTAATTTATACTTTCTGCTAGGGATACAAATGGATGGGAAAAGAAATGTGGAAAAAACACGTTGGGGAAAGGGCAAGAGAATCAAGATTCATGGCTGCATATTCAACAGAGCTCAGTCAGTATTTTGGGGATCTTGGCAGGCATGTTCGTTAGTTCAGTGGAGCACTGAAGGATTTACATCAATGTTCACTTGGTTTGGTTCATGTGTCAGGCAATTAATTTTGACGTACCCTTACTCTTTTATGTCAGCTGTCCTACTATAGGGTACGTCTGTTTGAGAGAACCCCCAAAAGACACTGAACTACATTAAAAGAAAGACATTTAGCACTCCAGCAGTCTGCGTTGTAACATACAGAATGTCCCTGTCTTTAAATAATGAGCTGTACTTCTGTATGCTAATTGTTGGTAAATGCTGACATTTTTATAGCGATTTTTACAGTTTTGTGAGTAATTAGGTGTATGGTTTCTGCGTATCGTTAAAAAAATAAAAAGACATTTTCAACTTGTTTTAAATTATTCGGCCCCATTAAAGCTATCACAGTTTTCCTAGGGATTTCAAACCAGTGTCAGGGTAATGCAGTTTTACTGCAGTTCAGTCTCTTCATGTTTGAAGAGGGGCTGTAGTCAGGAGGAAAGAAGTGCCTCGAGGCAGCCTGTTGTTCCCTGGAGTAGGGAAGGATCTCTTAAGATATTTCCTGGAACTGGTGAAAAAATTATTCAATTTCCATGTAAAATTACTGAGATTGGAAATGAAAGCCCGATTCACATTATGCACGGTATCTCTAATAGCGAAGTCCGGGTACTTCTCTCATGTATATTTCATTATTGAAGAGCAACCTTAGCTCATTCTTTCTGGTGGATTTTCTGTGATTAAGATAATTCCTAGTTTCATAAAATCAAATCTTAACAAGTGCTGGTCACATCTGTATTTTTCATTCGGTTTGTGTCTTTAAGATAAATCAAATGATTCTTTTGTTGAGTCACTATTTTTTTCTTTCTTGAATCCTGTTGACTGCTGGAGAGAAGGAAGGAAGCTGTCTAAGCCTTTTAACCTTGGCTATCGTAATTAGTACTTTGCAACAGTGCCTTTTGCAACAATCAGTTACCTCTGGTGCCTCGTTTATCTGAAATTATAATAAAGTGCGTAAGGCTGAAAAACAGCACTTCAGTTGGCCGTGGTCAGCTGCTTTTATCATTGAGGAAAGTCGGAAGATGGTGAAGATGCTGATAGTTCGCTTTACATCCTGTTTTCACACACACTTTGGTCCAAATGCTCAGAGCAGTGATGGATTGTAAACATGATCCCACTCAGCCTTGTTTGTCTAGATTACAAACAGAGCTTCTGGCAAGCTACTCCCCAAAGCTGCTTTTCAAGCTGGGAGGAATAGCAAGTGCTGGCTGTGGACTGAACTGCTGGTTTTGGTCTACAGGCAGTTATAAAGCAAAAAAAAAAACACAACAAAACCACACAAATGATCTGTTTCTTTTATAGTTAAAAAAATCCCTCTATCATCTGGGAAAATCGCTCATTCTTGTGATACTACAGTGGGAGAAGGATAATTCATCTGACAGGGTTCTGGGGAGCAGAACCTGATTGGTTTTGATCTTCAAGCAGTCTTCACTTCTGCTTGCCTCTTAAGGATCACATTTTGGCTGAGCCCTGTGTGGTGAGGGGGAATTTCCTTGCGCTTTCTGTCCTTAAGCAGATCCAGCGTTGGTCACATTGAGGCCATTTAGAGGCACCCTTAGAAGATGCCCTTTGTGGGAAGCTACTCTGTGGGGTTGGAGGAGGAGTCAGGAGTATGTTTCTCTATTCACACTGCCAGCAGAGGGTAATGAACTGTGGCCACATTCCCCTGGTTGCTCCAAGATGTCCTGGAGAGTGCTTCCACATTCAGCGAAACATGTGACCTTCCATGGGCAATAAATATGTTCCTTTCCTTGTCCTATAATGAGATAAGAAAATACTGCTGCCTTTTCCATCGCTGAGTTCTCCTTCCCCAATTCTATAGATAACAGACACATTTTTCCTCAAATTATCAATTAACATGATCACATCAAGCTCATAGCAGTTAATTTTTCCAGTTATATCAATTGGTGTGGTAAAGAATCCTACCCGCCCCTGCAAAAATTGTCTTTATAATATCCTTACAGCACGCTATTGCTAGAAATACTGCTACTGCTCCTGGGATTCCAGCAGATCCCAGTTACTTTAATGCACCTTCAAAGCAAAGAGAAAATAAAACCAAACGCTTTCTCCTGTATGCTGTGTTGAAGTGTAGTGTTCAAAGTAGGGTACATTTTCAGTTAAGATCAGTGCAGAGTAATTCCTTCCTGTTGCAGTTAATGGAGCTTCCAGTCTGCTGCAAGGAGAGGATTTGCCATTCCCACTAATAAATCATTATTTCCTGTACCTCTTATTGTGTACTCCTTTGTGTGTTGATGCACATTGATAATAAATAAATACTCTGATTGCAAGACCACTGGCATTTTTGCCCACTAAACTGTTTCTCTTACATCCCCAAATCACAAAGGTCCCAGGTTGTACTTCACGCTGCTGTGAATTTGTGCAGCTCTCTGGGTTTTTGCCATCCAAGGATGGGCAGCAGAGCTTGACCCTGAAAGTTTAGCACAGTAACTTCAATCATTCTTTTTCAGTGCAGCACCAAAATCCAGTGGTTGGCTATTTCAAGCAGAGAGAAGCTGAAAATGGTGCCAGCAGAGGAAGAAAGCTATAGAGAGGACACTGGCTTCTCAGCCAGCTGGAAGGCTCTTTCTCCAGGGCTGGAAGGCGAGCGTTCCTGCCTGTGCACAGGTACTCCAAAAGCAGTTGCGAAAGTGTGTGAAGGCCTGATTTCTTTCCTTAATTTTAGCTATGAAATCAAGCAACCAAAACTCTGTAATAATTTAAAACAACGTAAGATGAAACAAGCTACACATTCCCGGGTAGGAGATGTTCTTTCAGGAGGATCTTCCAGGATTCAGGGATCAAAGGTGTATTATAAGAAGCTACGTCTAAATTTGCAATTGCGCCTTTCATTTATCTTAGCAAGATTCACATTTGAATCTAGAAATAGACTAAAACAGTTATTCTGGATAAACCAGTTAAAAATGTTTTTTTTTGTTTTTTTTTTTTTTGTTTTTTTTTTTTTTTTTTGCACATATGCCCCTATATTTGAGAGTAAATCCTCTTTTTTCTCATTTCAGTCAACTCATGTTATTAGGATTAAGGATGTTATACACGGAGTTGTTCTGAAATGTGCCTTTCATTATATTTGCAATTACAGACATGAATTTCAATAGTCTCCCATATTATAAATTTCTTTCAAAGATACGATGTCATGTTTCCGATCATTTTTGCTTATAAACTGTTACAAATATTATTCTTTATTAGTCGGCTGTCCTTATCATTCAACTTCAGATATATTTGTAGTGCTCAGACTATTTTGTAGACTGCTCCTGTAATGCCAAAGCATTATTTCTACATTGGGATTCAGGTGCAAAAGCATGGCATTTTCACAAGCTGCACTGTAGGCAGCATGTGTATTCTGCTGTCATTTGGACACTATTTTTTTTAAATCTTACACTGAAACTTAAATGTGGATTCAGACTTTCAAGTTTACCTTCCCATTTTTAAGTTTTGCAAATCTTTGCAAAATTCTTGACGTCAATGTTCAGAGAAAGAATCCCATAAACACCTGTTAATTGTGCATATTGTATTAACAGGCTTTGAACCATTTATCTCCAGGCACCTGGAAGCTCCATTGTGAGAAAGGAGCTTGAACGGGACCTGGTGACATTATCTTTCCCCTCTGGTCTTCAGGATTTTTAACACTGGAGGTCTCCCAAGGACCTTTCCAAGAAGGAGGAGGCTATTCTAGTCTGCCCTCCTTTTGCTCTTGTTCTTCTCTGGGACATTCATACTTTCATTTACTGTTTTTTTTTTTTTTTTTTTTTTTTTTTTTCTTTTTTTTTTTTTTTTTTAATGCTTTTTATGTTTTTTTTTTTTTTTTTTTTTTTTTTTTTTTTTTTTTTTTTTTCTCCTTCTTGTTATTTTTTTGCAGAATGACTTTAAGGTCTTTCTGGTTTGTTTGTTGGTTGTTTTTTTTTTTTTTTTGCTGTTGTTGTTTTGTTTTGTTTTAGGCCCATATTTTGAATAAACTATAAAAAATGCTACTTTGAAAGACAAACTCTGAATTTTGGTTTGGATTCAAATTTTGGTGAACTTCTAAGCAATTACATGTCTTATAAATGCAGTTTCATCCCAATAGCTGGGGCAAATGTGCTATTTCCTCCGTTATTTTTTCATGGATGAAGTGTTTGAGAACAAAACAGGACAAAAGTTTTGCTGCTGTCGATCACCTCTACCTGAGATCTGGGAGATTCTGCATCGTTTGGTGCAGAAACCATTTACAGCAAACCAGCTGCTAATTATCACGATGGGAGGAAAAATTCTTTAGAGCCTGCGTCTTTATATTCTGCCTGCTAGTGGTTTGTGTCTGAGTGAACTTCTTGCCAATATTGCTGCTACTGCTTCTGGCCAAGTGCGTTAGGGAACAGTCAAGCCTTTGTACGTCTGGAAATTTGAGACAAAAAATCCAGGCAAGAAACTGCACCGTCCATTCAATCACTCAAGCAGCAAAAATCACATCAGTGTGAAGATACAGCACCTCAAATAAGCTTCAGAACCTCAGTGATTGCGTGGAGGATTATTGCTCTCTGCAGAACGTACTGAAAGGTCACCACCTCACTGCATTTATCCACTGCACTTAAATGTGAAAAATAAAGCAGCCTGCGCCTCGGTGCAGTTCAGTGCCAATACTTGATGGGTTCTCCCATTCTGTAGTGGGAATCAAGAAATGATGACTACGTGGATTCAGCCATAAGCCATAATGAAAGCACACTTAGTAAACCTATGGCAGGAATGGCAGAATTGTACATAGTCATTAGTCTTCAAATTTGAAAAGAAGACAGGCTTCACAGCTAAACAAAAATACTCTGCATTTGGCCAAGATAAACCTTTTGTGATTGGAATGAGAAGAGAGGGACTTGTATTGGAAAACAGATGTATCCTTCTCGTGAGAGGAGTAAGAAATGCCAATTTTGCTTTACTTGGAGGGATAAGTAGAAAATGGCATATAAAATTAAGCAAAAATGAGTAGAATCTTTGGGACAAGGGATAAAAAAGGAAAACTGAGAGAAAATTACTCTTGAAATAAGCCTTTGACAGAGAAAGCCTAGGGGTCATTTGACTTAATCGCTGCATTTGTTCATTATTCAGAATGAAAATGAATCCATGGCTGAGTTTTACTTGGTTCGTTAGTTCGTTCTTCCTCTTTGGTCATTAAGCTGCTCCTCCCTGTGACTCCAGTCTGATTACTAAATCACTCCACAAAATAATTATAGGCTCCAAATTTTGGTTCCCTAAGATTAACCCGGCTAAAATTGACCCTGTTGAGTTATCCTTAGGTCTGCAGGTAAGATGATCGGTTTGAAAGGATGTGGATAGGACTGCTTATATAGCTAGGAAATAGCAGTATGTGGGAGAGACGTTAGCTACCAGAGATCACTTAGTCATTGAGACTCTACTCTCTATGATTTACTTAAAAGATTCTCGGTTATATTCTCTGCTCCTTCACCGCAGCATAATCTTGGAATTACTCCTTTAACATCGGCTAAGTTAAGCATGGTGTTGAAGCAACATGCTCAATGTAAGTGAACACGGACCAGTTGGTGTTGGGAACAGGATAATACAGCACGGTAAAAACTTTCCTTTTTTAATTGTGCTCATGCATATCCATTGTTTGTGTGGGAGACAGAGGAGAGTGTGAACGGCAACACTTCCTATTCATGAACATCTCTGTTTCGAAAATGGAGTGTCTTCTTTCAACGCAGTTGCTTTTGAACTCCTTGCAGTNGCAGCTGACCTCGGAGACTGAGGTAATTTGAGTACTTCAAACTGAAGTAATTTGAGTCCCTCTGCTTCACCAAGTAAAAAGATAAACAACTCAATTTTGGCACCATTAGGTTGCATTTACAATCGATCACACTCACATTATAGACACCAGAAATGAGGTACTGAATCACTGAAGTAGCTGCCTTTAAATGCCTCATCAGTTTGGGAGCGAAAAGAAGTGAGAGACATGTGGGATTCATCTTTTTGTTTTAGTTGGATATGGAAATGGAGGCAGAAGCAGAGCTGCAGCAGATTAGTAGTCCAGATACCAGCAAAGGCAGCATATTTAGCTAAGCTTATTCTTAAATATTTACTGTATGATAATGTGAAGTGTCTACTATGTACAGATGGCTCATAAATGGAAACCGGCCTGAATTATTTCAAGCCTGTACAGGGAACCAGGAATCTAAAGCAATTTTACTAAGGTTGCAATCTCAATTCATGTAGGCATGAATCAAGATAGTATTTTTGGGTAAGGTTTACTCCCACATCACGTAGTACTTGCATGGAGCAAGCCTGTACCATGCGCTATGTATTCTGCAGTGTGTGCTATTGAGAGCCCCGTGAGGAAATCTGACCCCATCTCCACAGCAGGACTGGAATGCTATTCAGTGAGTAAGGCCTACAGCCACACATTGAGCAGTGTGGAGAAAAACACTGACAACGGCATCGAGCAGCTCTCTATCTTGTGTGCTTAACGTGACACTCCGAAGGGGAAAATGGCATAGGAATGTATCATTAAAGGCTGTAACCTAAACAGTACCCTCAAAACCACGGCATTAAGGTTACAAAGGTAACGTCACTGTGGGCAGTTTCTAACATATGGGTGCTCAAATCTGTTTTTTCAACATTCTTTTAACATAGGTTTTTGTGGATAATTAATATTAACCTCTGCTTTACTCTTTAGAAAAAAATAACAATGCATTGATTTGAGGAAATACAACATACATCACAATTGAAATGCAAGCACAAACGAGTAGACAAAGTGTATTTTACTCACTTGAGTTTGCAGGACAAGTTTTATGTTTATCCGTGTTTAAGATTGCTGTTCAGCACAAACTTTGGCTGAGATACTGGGACTGGTGTTGAAATTGCCATTGAAATTGCTACTGCATCAATGAGCAGCAGCATGAATTTGAGCATGAGTTTGCACAAGAAATTAGGCATGCAAAATGAGCATGAATTTGCACAAGAAATTAGGCATAGTACTTCAGCAGCTAAATCTAGTGGTGTAACAGCTGATTAGTATTATATTTTATAATGCTTGTAGCATTTTACAACATCAGCTTGGGGGAACATACCTCCCAGACCTGCAAAGCAGTGACTTCGCTGGAATTGCTCTTATGTTGCATCTACACAAACATTTGTCATTAAATATTTGCTACAATAATTTCTAGGCTTCAGTCAATTATTTTATTTGACCATCTGCATCACTCCAGTTTGTTCAGCAATTCTCTGCAAATATCCAGTGCAGGAACTGGTAGGGCTGGTCTTTTTTTTCTTCTTCTAAACCATTCTGTGCATCCAGGTTCTTCTACTGCGTGTGAGTACATTCAAGAAGATACCACTGTCACAGCTCAAGGTGATAAAGTACAGAAAAGGCAAGGAGGGAGAAAACAGCTTCCTAAATTGTAGTCTTTTTCTTACATTATAAAGTGATGAAAGCATTTGCTTTGTTTTTCAGAATAAAACATTACAAATCTATTATGGATAGAACAGTTCAAGCTTCCCTGAAGATGGGAAATACAGTGTCTTTTCCAATAAAATTGCTGTTTGCTCACAGAAGAAAGCTAATTTCTTATGAAAACGATTTAAAAAATGGTTTGTTTCTTTACTATGGGAAACAGCAACAATGTTTTTAAACAACTGCTAACCTTCCAGAATCTTTTGCATGACAGGTTGAGCTGCGATCCTGACTTCACATTTGCACTCCTCTTCCTTCACCCTCTAGCCAATGACTCCTGCTTTCTCTTCCTCCCGCCCCGGGCTGCAGCAGGTTACCTCTTCAAGTGTGCTGACACACTCTTTTAGTTGACGACCTGTTTCTATCCTAGGTTAGCACCCTGACTGTGCTTTTTCTTGAAAGGCTTCAACTCTGGTTTGCTTCACACAGAAGAAGGTTCTGATTTTAAAGCATTTTCTGGTTTTAAAACATTAGACAATGCTGGATTAGTCTGCAGGACAGGTGATCCTTTACACGCTACTTCAAGTTTTCATTTTGCTGCTGGAAGAGAATGTATTTATTATTCAAGTGGCACTTAAAAGCAATTATAATCAACCACACCACTAGATGGAGCTTCTTTTCTGCCTTTCCTACTGGAGATGCTACAGCTGTGGGACTGAATTCAGAGTATGTATGATCTACTGTATTAATAGTCAATGAAATAATGAAAAATAAAGCTTTTTTTTAAATTTTTTTTTTTTTTACTTCTGGCAATGCAGAATTGAGCATGTTTTCATTTATATTTGACGATGTCAGTGACTTTTATTTTTATACTCTTAATGATAGCTATGATGCCAATCCTTTGCTTTTGCAGAGTTACGCAGCATCATGCAGTCCTGGGTTTCTTGTTCATGCTCTTAAGAGTGCTTACTTGCTAGAATGGTACAGTGATGTTAAAGCAGCCCATATTTCTGCTTTTTTTTTTCCCTACTGTAAAGAAACAATATTCTTTAGAAATGCAAATCTCTGTTCAGACGACTGCATAATCTATTCCTTTCACTGAAATTCAACTCTGAAGTCTTTTAGGGGCTTTTTTTCCCCTCTTTTAGCAGTATTGTGCTGTGTTACAGATACCTAGGTGCTGGTACGTATGTACATCAGCTGAAACAATCCTTTGGTAAGTCATGAGAATCAGTATAAATGACTGTGATAAAACATGTCTCCCTTACAGGATTTCCTGTTGGATACCTGTTTTGCCATCTTCTAGCATACCTTAGCAATTCATAACAAACTCTAATCGAGGCAGTTCTGAGGAACTGCAGAGGCAGAGTTGAATTTACTTACCTAAGACTGCTCTGCATAAGATGGAGCTCCATTCTCACTGAAGCCCAGTGCAATACAATGGCATAAAATGTGGCTGAAGGCGATTCACACTGTACTTCTTCCTAGACTGCTAAGTAAAAAATATACATAAACATAGAGGTTTTACTTGCAAGGACCTGGATCCTAGAGTTCATCACCAACTCTCAGAGATTCGGTTCTGCAACTTTCTGAAGATCCTCATTAAAACTAACAAACAAAAACCATAAAATCCTTTCCAGCTCCCATGCTGTAAATACAAGTGTCCTCAGCCTCTGCTCGCAGGAGGCACAGTCCAGCTGTTACCAGCTTGCTGCCCTCCTCTGGACACTTCCAAGTACCCTAAAATCCTTTTTATATTGTGGAGCCCAGAACCGCACACAATATCCATGGTGAGGCCACACCAACGCTAAATACAGCGGGAGATTCACCTCTTTTCTCTGTCTGGCTTTGCTATGCACCCCAGAATGCAGCCTGCCCTCTTGGCTGCCAGGGCACACTGCTGGCTGATGCTGAGCTGCTGGCACCAGCACATGAGGTTCCTCTCTACTGAGCTGCTCCCAGCTGCTCATCTCCTGGGCTGTGCCTGTGTCTGGCGTTGCTGCATCCCAGGCACAGCACCCAGCATTCTCCCTTGTTGAACTTCATACTGTTGCTGACGGCCCCGTGCTCCAGTGGATCCAGATCCCGCTGCAAGGCCTCCCGTCCCTCCAGGCAGACAGCAGCACCTCCCAGTTTAGAGTCATCGGCAAACTTGCTGGGGATGCCCTCCACTGCTGCATTCGGATCACTGATAAAAATGCTGAACGGAACCGGCCCTAGAACTGAGCCCTGGTGGACACTGCTGGCAACCGGCCGCCGGCCAGATTCCTGCGTAAAGAAGAAAATTATGTCAAATAATCTACTTCTGAATAACTTCCAGTCAGATCATATAGACCCACTGAGACTTTCATTCAGTGTTTGATCATCCTCACAAACACAGGAAGCTGAAGTCCTGTCCTTATTAAAAATACAGAGAAGCTAGAATTTCTCACGGGCTATGGAACATTTATTTTTTTAAAATAATTGAGAAGCCTATCAATATCCTATTTGCCATTTTTGTACAACCAGCTCAACTGTTAAAACTGGGATGAGGAACATCACTTTTTAAGTGAAGTAAGAAGATAGTTCAGAACAAAGGGTGCTAGAATTTGAGAAAAGATTTTACTGATTTAGTGAATGAACTGTGATAATCCCTGTGTGTTTGTGAATCCCTGTAAATTGGTAAATATTTCTTAGTAGCTATTAGTCATTCAAGGTGTCTGATAAGCTACTGCTACAGCAGATTTTCTTAGTAAAGACTTCAGTGAGGAACTGCAGAGATCTGGCATGTTGGAACCAGATTCATTCTATATAACGGAGCACTTTCTGCCCGGACTAACTGGAAAATCTTCTAGTTTTGGAATGAGGGTTGAAGCTGATATTAAAAGTGCATAAAAAGAAATGATGAAAAGCATGTGAATGGACTTTGGGATTAAATCATGCAGCTGAGCTGAATCAACAGAATCCTCCAGTTACTTGACTCTGGGTGTCTGCAAACAAATATTCTGACGCTCATTTTGTGTCCAAATGATGGCTGTTGATCCAAGCAGCTCAGGGAGTTTCTTACATGGCACATCAAAGAGAGCTCCATCCCAAAGCAGCAAACAAAAATCTCTGATCTAACGAGTCCTGAGAAAGACACAGCCACACAGTCATGGTCAGAACTGAGAAACCGATGCCACGAATCACTTACTACCGATCTGTGCATTCCCATATTTCTCATGCCACTCAGCAGCCATCTTAGGATGGAAATGCTCTGGCAGGATGTGTGTGTTGGATGCAGGATGGGGACCAGAGGGACAAGGGAGGGAGATGGGAAACGAGAAGGGGGAAGAAGAAAGAAGGTGCTGGGTTGATCCTGAATGTCAAATGACCTGAACAATAACTGGTAGTGCTTCAGGGAGTGCAAACAGCCTGCGCATCTGCTCCCTTCTACTAGGAAATCCCTCCAGTTCTATCCCAACAATTTCTTTAATGACAAATGCAGTAAGTAGTCCTAGGAAGTCTGAGGCTCTAGGTGCCCCATTCTTTTAAGAGAATCCATTCTGAAATGTTTCAGAGACAACACTAAATGCTTCCTTAAGTAATGTCCACTGTCCCATCACCTCAGTGCCTGTCATACAGATTTATCTCATTTCAAATCACGCTCACGTTCGGAACACTAGCAAACAATCAGTATCAAAAATCCTGAACTTCTCCTTCTATGCTGCTGCCTCCCTCAAATTCTTTTCATGCAAAATGGATTCCTGTTGTCTTAACAGCTTTTTCTACATTTTTGTGACCAGCAGTCCTTCCTGCAAGCCTATTTCCCAGAGTTACGAAGAACATGAGAAATGTCTATCAGTTCCTAAAATATCACTTAATTTTCATCAATATTTACAGTAAGTTCCTCTTTTTTCAGTCCCTTGTTTTGCTTAAACCTTTCACGTCCCTCTTCAATTTCTCCTGCTCCAGATGGTTTTGCGTTATCGGCAAATGGCAGAGTTTTCCCCTTTGCTGCTGAAAACATTGGCTAACGGGGCCAGGAGGTGGCTGGTTTAAACGCGGTGTCACCACTGCCAGAAGTCACTCGCTGAGGCCATCAGCCACAGTGCAGGTGCGTCCCTCAGCAGTGCAGGGACAGTGACATAGGGGTTCCTGAGCCGGGCACTCCCCAGGGGAGCAGAGATCCTCTGGGAGCTGGCAGTGCTCAGATTGTGCCTGACGGGGTGTGGGGGGCCGGCAGTGGTGGCAGTCATTGCCCACTCGGGCAGAGGTGGTCCTGGGGAGTGCTGGGCCTGGGCAGGGTGTGGCCATTGGTGGGAGGGCGGCAGGAGGGTGCTGCCACTGCCACCGACAGCTGTCACCTGCTCGGAGAGCTGGGCATGGCACCCACCTGGCAGAAAGCTGTGTCCTCTGCGTCCGCTGTGGCCTCTCCAGCCACAGGAACCAACACAGCCACCTCGTGCCTCACCTTCCCAGCCTGTCCCTGCTGAAGGGCTCAGAACCACCCACCGTGACACACCAGTCACAGGGCTCTGCCCACCAGGCTTTGCTTATGCCAGTGATGTCATAGCTCCAGGGCTAAGCCAAGGCTTCCGTCTCCTCCTGAGTGTTCCTCATGCTGCATGTGTTGGTGCAGCAGCATCCCAGAGGTGCTCCACTCTAGCCAGTACCTCGTGGAGCAGACTGAAGGATGTCTCTAGCACGCAGTCCATCAAATTTCAGTGTGCCATCCCATAGTTCATTACTGCTGAGCCTGATTTCATCTCTTTCCGCCTTAAAATCTGGCTTAAAGGTCTATCAGTCAGCCCTGCTAACTCTTGCACAAAAAAAATCCCTTTCCTCCTCTGAGAAGGGTGCATCCCGTGGTGTTGTGCAGAACATCCCATGATCGAGAAACCCAAAACTCTGCCGGTGACAGCAGCCTCGGAGCCGCGTGTGGATCAGCTGTGTCTGCCTGCTCCTGTCACAGTGGCTCGCCTCCACTGAGGCGAGGCGGGCTGCAGGGCTGCAGGGCAGCACCAGCTCACTGGGATGGGTGTGGGGCTGCCCTGCCACTAGCTCAGCTGACAGCCCATGGAACTCAAAGCAGAGCGTCGGTGATGAGCAGTTGACGGCAGACTGGTATTAGTAATGTTTTCCATCCGCGCAGCGGGTGCCAAAGAGAATGTCTGCCCTTCATCCCCGTTCCTGCAGCGCTCTGAAGTGAACCACTGACAAACGCTGAGCGCAGTGCCAGGAGCTGGAGCAGTCGCGTTATTTGGCTCTTCTCAATAGCTGCTGGCTGCTCGGATTTTCACTCGGGGCGCAGCACAGATACCATCCCTGCAGTATCTGCTATGACAACTGCGCCGTTCCTGCTGCTCCGACGCTCGGGGGTGGGCTGCTCTTTGGCAGCGAAACGCACACCCAACACAAAGCAAACTGTGCAAAACAAACGCGTCTCTTCCCCCAGAAAAAGAACAGAGTGTAAGAATGAAGCGCTTTTGCAGTCACGCGTGAAAACAATGCACAGACAGCAGCAGCGGCATGCACGGAGAATAAATTTTGGAGGAATTCTCAGCTATGGGTCTTGGTGTAGTAACAGAAGTATGTTGTTATGGGGATGCTGTTTGCCCCAGGAAATAAAACTGAGCGTGATCCATGTCTCTTTATTCCTTTAAAAGGTGAAGTTTGTGTTTTGTTTTTCCTCCTTGACTACTTTGCTCTTGTTGTTGCTGTCAGCTGGAAGCTTTGAAGACCTTCTGACCTTGAGGAAAGGCTGCACGTGCCATGTGCCGCCTGCGCCTCCGGGCTTCATCTTCTGCGGGCACTGCTGCTACCAAACGGGGGGGG
>WBMW01004838.1:875138-958738 GCA_013396635.1 Penelope pileata | reverse complement strand
GGCTGCGGCCCCGCCGAGGTGACGGTGCGCTACACCTTCAACGAGTGGCGGTCCTTCGTGGACGTGCCCGCCTCCCCGCTGCCCCCCGACGCCGCCGAGCCGCCGGCCGAGCGCTTCGCCTTCGCGCTGTGCGTGCCGCCCGGGCTGCGGGAGGGCGCGGCCCTGCACTTCGCCATCCGCTGCCGCGGGCCGCAGGGCGAGCACTGGGACAACAACGGCGGCCGCAACTACACCCTGCGCTGCGTGGGGGCCGCCCCCGCCGCCCAGCGCTGAGGGGAGCGGGTGCGGTTTGTGCCTCCGTGTCCTGAGAGGAGACTGAGCCGTGTGGGGCTGGCTGGCGGTGAATTCTTTTTGGGTTCTTCTCCCTTGAAGTCAAGGTTGGAGGCCTCGACTGCGAGACTTCGTGCACCCGGCTGTGGAGAGTGCCTGCACCGCGCTGAGCACCGCGTTTGCTGCGGGTTTCACGCAGGACCGCCTGTTCTGTTCTCACACCCACCTCAGAGCCACGGCCCTGCCCAGCCCTGGAACGATGGCAGCCAGCGGGGACATCGGCTGGAGTGGTTTTGCTGCAGACTTGTGGCCCTGGCAGGCCTGGAGCTGGGACAGTGGGGCAGCTAAAACTCCTTGCTGATATGGAGCTCATCAGGAGAACTTTGATAACAACACCTGTCAGCCGTGTACTGTACAGGAGAAGATGGTGTCTGTCTCACACACGCTTCTGTGCCTGGGGAGCAGGGAGCGAAGCGGGCGGCCTTCTGCTGAGGAGTGACAGCGTGATAGGGAGGGCGTGCTCCTTAACGAGCGAAAGCAAATGCTTTGCTTCAGCCCTCCTTATGTCACATTTAGCACTGCCTCTTCAAGTGTCTTTAATTTATTCAGCTTATTTTGTTGCTCCATCTTTTTCAGTGTGTATGTGTTGTTGTGGGTTTGGGCATCTTGCCCGCATCCCTTTGCTCATGTGTTGCACTGTGTGCCTACAGGCTGGCTGCTGCCGCCCTCCCAATGCCTGAGATTAACCAGGAAGTGCCAATGCAAATGGGTTTGTAAGAATAAAAACTTCTAAAAAGCTTTTAAAAAGCTCACCACACAAATCTTTTTTTTTTTCTGCATCTTCTGCATGGCAGAACATGAGCAGGTGCTCAGCGGTTTCACAGCCCGGCTGTGCCTTACCATGTGCTGCCCGTGCTGCCCCTGCCACGTGCCCCCAGGGGCATCTTCTGAGGAGCTGTGGTGTGAGGAGGCTTTGCTGGCACATGTGGAAAACCAGCAGTGCCTTAGAAAAATCTGCATCTCTTTGTAATTTGCCATAACTGAAAACGATCCTTCAGCCAACCTGCCTTTCCTGCGAGCTGGTGGAAGCAGGGAAAAGGAGGGAAGCAGAGAGCACTTCAGCCCTAAGGTCCTGCAGCTCTGCTAACACGTGTACTGAAGCCTCTAGAAACACATCCGTACGGCCTGGATGGTGGTGTGAGAGCACGGCCAGACACGAAGGGGTGTTTAGTTCCTCCAGAAGCCATCTCGGTGTCAGGGCAGTGCCTGTATCAGTGCTCGGTATTCACGCTGAAAACGCGCAAAGTGAAAGCTCTGTGTGTGCAGAGAGAAGCTGGCTGCTGTCATCCACGTCACACAGAAACTCTCCAAAAGCACGAAAGTGGCTGAGGGGAGAGCAGGGGGCTCTGGTGCTGCCGTACAGAGGGTTGTTTTGGAACTGTTGTGAGATTACAGGATAACGTGTGGAGTAACGCAGTGTGAATGAGCCACCGGTGGCCGTATCCACGAAGTAATGTGCTCTTGAGCTGACAGTGGTGCTAATGGTGTTAAGATGGATTCTTCATTTAAGGACTGTGTAATGTTTTGGACTTCCGGAGCGCATTCCTTGTTCTGTGTGTTTGCTTATTAGTCGCTTCAGAGAAGAAGGAAGTTTCACCAAAAAAGGGTGGGCTGGAGGGACCTCTCCTGAAACAGAACGGAGGAGTTCCCAGACTCGGATCCGAGTCCGGGCAGAGGTGCAGAGCTGGGAGGCAGACAAATCCTAGCTGCAGTCTGCAGTTACTTGTAGAGGTTAAGAAACATTCTCTGCTGTTCTGCAAACCGTGCACAGCGGATGTGAAACACCCATCTCCAGAAAATGTGACAGCTATGTTTATCTTCAAAGGTGTGACCTGAGACTGAAAACGCAAGGAAGGATTTGCTGAGACTGAACAGCAACGTGTCTTTGAGCACTTCAGAAAATCGGTGCCAGTCTCAAATCCTGCAAATGGTTGTTAAAGCAGAACGTATTTATGCTTTGGTCACAAGCAGAATGCTTTAATTTATTGTAAGAATCACTTTTTGTGAAAGAGGAAACTTCCCTCAGACAGGAATCAAACGTAACCACTTTTTAATACGCAATGCTGTTTCTTTTCCCCTTCATTTTCCTGCTGGGGGCTGTGGGAATGCAGTGCCTGACCAGAGGTGACATTGGGCATTCTGTGGTTGTTAAAAAATCAGAACTAGAACATGTATGTGCCAAATGCCAGCGACCCAGAATAAACACAGCACGGGGCTGCTGCTCGTGGCCATAGGTTGAGATTCATTGCTTACGACTTTATTCTCAAGGAAATAGACTGAAATCGAATTAGTTCTAATTATGTAAAATGTAAAAGTCCGCTAGAGTAAAGCGTTAGGTGAAACACTCTTCTTGTTTGGTTGCATTACTGCTGATGTAATATTTCAGAGGGATTCGGGGCATAACTTCTGCAGAACTTGCTCATAAACACGCTCCCTACCCCAACGAAAGAAGTAAGAAATGATAAAGATTTGTTAGCACTCTTGGAAAAATCCCAGCTGTAAAGATTTTCAGTTTATCCAGATTTCTTTTTTTTTCTTCCCTCACAGACTAAGGGCATAACGGAGAAATAGATGTAAAAGTTTTTTTTATAGGTGTAAATAAAATAAGTATAAAATTTGAACCTTTGTATTGGGTAACTGTGGAAGACATCAAAGTTAAATCTTCCTTTAGCATTTCTTGGCGGTTTATAATTATGTTTAAATTCAGATTGAAGTGATTTCAGAAAAAGACGATAAATTTACGTTGGTGTCATGAAGAGCTACGAGCTTGCGTGCAGACCGCTTCTGTTTTATTTGAAGCTGGGGCTTTCAGCCAGAGCTGCTTCCCACTGACTTCCTTGGATCTGGATTCATCCCAAAGCCCTGCACGAAGACAGGGGAAGTGATGGAGGTCTGATTGTCTGTTCTGCCCCGAGACTCGTGGTACGGGGTCAGCGTCACATGGCACTGTGATGAATGTTCATCTGTCAGAGCTCAGAATCTGCCACCTAGGCCTGGCAGTAGTTAAATCACCTTAATTGCTTTTTATGATTCTTTTTAAGAGAGGGAAAATTGCTTGCCTTGGATTAGCATATTTCCAAAGAGTGGCATAAATATTTATGTGGTGCACTCTTTCAGTAGAAAGCCCGTGCATTCTTCACAGGTCTCCATAGTTCTCTTCCTTTGAAGGCAGCACAGCAGTCATGGGAATGCACTGCTCACACCGACAGCACTCCCCGCACCCTCTGGAAACCTTCAGTAGTTAATGGTGAAAAAGGAGAGCGGGTTAGAAGGAAGCACCTCTTGCAACACTCAAAGGATACTTAATTCGCTGTGTAAACTGCAGAATTCTTTGAAGGTGCAGATGTCTGTGAAACAGGCTGGGGAGTTCCTGGTTTCTTCCTCTTACAACTGTAGAAAATACACAGCCTTGGAGGAGTTACTGGTTTCTCTTTTTTTTTTTCAACTTCCACATTAAGGGCTGATGCACGTACTTCATGTTCTAAAATACTGAAAAAAGAATAAAAACTCTTGGGAAAAGGGCTACACACCTTCAATCTTTTTTATAGAAGTCAGCCAGCAAAACATTCCTATGAGCAGGAAATAGTTTTGCCTGTGTTAAGAACCAGGGAACGAAGCAATTGGTGTGCTCATGACTTCAATAACGCCAGGATTTCACTGTGGATCATTATGGAAAACTCAGGAAAACAATCAATGTACAGCTCCCTTATGTCCTTATTTATCTACAAATCCTTACTGAATGTATCTAGAGAGAGACATTTACGTTGCCCTACAGGAAGCGGAGGGGATGATGTTTCTCCATAAAATTATTCTTTCTTCTACCTGCTGCTGTTAGAAGGTAGAAGTGATGCTTCCAATGCTTGGAAACTTGGTGAAGTTTCACACAGAAGTGCCTTTCTGCAGATGGGCATAGTAAGTTAAAAGCCTTCCTGGCCTATTTCAACATTGAACGTAAAGCGTTCACATGCTGCTCTGGGTTGCTTCACACCAGGATAGCTTTCTCTCTCACATATGTGGGCATTTTGAAACTGGGCTTTCCACTGCAGTAAAATCTAGTGGGAATTTGTAACACAACAGAAATGCCTTTCCTGCAGACAGTAACGCTGAATGAATTGTTCCTTTTCTCTCTCAGAGAGCTGTTTCCAAGTTTATGCTGTAAAACTCATCACCAGTAATGGAAATAGTCAAATTTTGATGCATACTGCTGACATAAATAGTTTGCAAAAAAGGTGGAGATCAGGGACAGATGTAACATCTTTAATATAATACAAGAGCAAGCTTGTTTCAATAAACCACTGCAGCTTTAGTGGATGTTTATTGAGCTGCCCTCTATTACAAAGGATGTATCTCCTGTAATAGCAGACATTGCACATAAACAGTGGGATCATTGCTTGGTGTTTTATCTCTTCCTGTTTACACTGCTGTGACAAAGTCCAGTGAAGCTACTGACAGGTGCCAAGAAAGACTTAATGAGTCCTGCAATGTAAGCTCATCTGGTGGAGCCGAGAAGGTGCAGCAGTGAGAACACAGAGTCTCCCAGGGTGGACCACAGTGCCAGCTGCAGAGTGCTGTCTCCATCAGTGACAGTGAGCATGAGCCCTGCACAGAGTAAGGAGAGGGCAAGTGCACATGGATACGACAGTGAACTGGTCCCAGCCTACAGCTATTTCTGATCTTTTATTCCTAAGCCAGGTGGGGCTTCTAAGTTTTTTCCTTCCATAATTTGTAGGATTTCAACAATAAAGCATTTGATAAGCTCTGTTTTTATACAAAATTAAGTAGATTATGATAAAAAAAAAAACTTAGAGTGGACATTAGGCAAGGACAAAATAACATTTCTAGGCATATTCCAATCCTGTACAGCTAACAGGCACGTGATGGACACTACTGGGGAGTGCTCTACGTGTGTGTTGGTGAGGAAAGGAGGCATGCAGACCTGGCCAAAGCTGGGAACAGACATCTGAAATGCACTGATCGTGTGGGATTTGAGGAGTAAACACTAATACCGTTGCTAGCTTGCACTTCTGTTTACAAGTTAGATAGTATCGTACAGGCTTCTGGTCCTTAGCAGCAGAAGTTTCTTAATTGTAATAAGCGATAGATGGTAAACTCCTGGTTAATTTGGAGTAAGAATAATTTTTCCTTGACTGAGCAATAGAGCTGTCTTAGCCTCTGCACTACAGATGGTGGAGACAGGGAAATTACAGGACCTCAATTTCATTGCTGCTTTTCTTGATGGGTTTCTCTAGAATGTATCCTGGAGACAACTAGCGCACCTTTGCAGGTATTGATGGCCTGGGGAGAGCCTGAGTCGTAACCTCAAGACAAAAAAGAAGGAGCAGGTGGCACAAATTAGGAGTGCAGCCAGGATTTATCCACCACCAAAATTTAACAAAAGATTTTTCAGGCATTGACATAGAACTAAGCTTCATAATTTTAAGGCAATTAATAAAAAAATCTTATATTCACGATTACATTACAAGATGTAATATCTATAGTTGTATTCTTACTGAAAATTGAACGATAAAGACCCTACTGGACAGGTACTGGTAATTTGAAAGAAATTATCAATTGCAAGTTGCAGTCGTGCCTCTTCACACAGTAGGGCTACGCTATTGACGAGGATGTTTGTGTTGTTTCACAGCATACCTTCTCAAGCCTTGATACTGCAGGCAGTGCTTGATACTGAAGCTGTTTTAAAGGAGGACTTTACAGGTATTGTCCCATGGACAAGTTTCTTAGAGCATAATGTGTTCTCTAAAAGCGTCAGATGTTACTGTGTTTCTTTGAGTTCACAGGAAACATAAATAATAACCAACCTTTTTCTCCCCTACACTTTCACCATTAACTTAAGTGCATTATCCAGTTGTGAATGTGGAGATTTTAAAATACGAATCTGACGTATTTTAGTGATTAAAATAGTTAAATTTCATTTTAATGGTCACTAAGCACAACTGACATTGCAATACTTATATACCTAATACAAGGAGAATCATTGCTGTAGTAGCCTTTTTNTGGAGGCCAATGGAATGCACTACTATGCATTTCACCACAACTGTACAAAATTATACAGACACTTTGTCTTCTGCTTTAATAACGTCACAACGTGGACAGCACAAGACTGGAGAAGGTCTAAACAAAGATGAGTTTTGGGAAGCAAGAATAATGAAAGGAGCTTTTAAAGGCCGCAGTGTCATGGGACTAGACTGGAGCTTCTGTTTCTCTTTAAAAAAGCAACAACAAAACCCAGTGGAAAAAAAAAAAGCTTTCTCCATATTCTATTAAAAAAACATTGAACTGATTATTCTTTCCTCAGGTTTCTAACAGAAAACAAAAATACGCACAGCACTGACTTGAACATTTTTCTCCTGCTAAATTCAGGAGCTTTGTGAAAAAGGGAAGTCTTGCACGAAGTGATTTGGTAATTTCTCTAATAGCTGTACTGCAACGCATTTAGAAACAGACTCAGTGGTGAAAATACATTTTAAAGCTCCCAAGCCCCAGGGATGGAAGTTCTACATTCTGCTACTGCTATCGATTCATTGTTAAAAGTAGGGTGAGAGACTGGCTGCCAACCCTTGGAAACTGAAGAAAGAACTAATGAAGTTTTTCTGCTAACTCCTGAAATGTCAAGGAATGCTCCTGCTCTGTTCATCTCACACAGTTTTAATATTTAGGATGAACTATTGAGTGATTTAATTCAGATGCGGTACATTTTTAAATTAAACAGGATTAATAAGAAGTTACTCGTAATAACTAGGTGAAGGGTTTTAAATCTAACACATCTTTTGTGCTCAGTGGGAGAAAAGAGCGGCATCAGAAGAATGTGTCTGGTTACAGGTCGTTTAATGAAGTTTTATTGATGAATCAGGGCAGGAACTATAGAATCGTATGGGACATACACGCAAACAGATTTCAGGACTACCATACGTGCTATTGTAAATCACAGCAATATATTTTAGAATGCGTGAACCATAAGAAAATAGTACTTTGGTTGCCAAAAACTGAGTCTCTCAGACATTTCTTCTGCTGAACAGAAAAGCTCAGATGTGCAGTGACTTTATGCATCCGTATGTGGCACTGTAAGATGCTGAAGATGGTCCAGGGTTGCTTCAGGGTCAGCGTCTTCTCACAGCTATGTGTTTCCTGGACTCTCAATAACCAATTTCTGCGTGGAATACATCTGGCAAATAGTAACCTGAAACCAAACCAAAACATTAGCAAGCCAAACCCGGAAAGTAAACAGGTTATAATTTCAGCTCCACAAGGGAGAGCTTCACAAATCAAGAACCGAGTAGCCCACGTATTAAGCTTTTTCATGATGACATTTTGCTTTCTATAAGCATCTTTTCTAAATAATACCGTTCATCACCACAGACTTTAAGAAAAATAACCACGTAAAATAGCTGCGTATATAAAATCTCGAAATGATGGCAGAGGGACACTGTTCAAAGGTACACATGAACAGTTAACATCAGAAGTTATGCAGAGCAAAAGCAAACAGCCTCCATATTTAGAACAAGGAAAAGATGGACGTTATCAGCAGGTATTTCTGATTACGCTTTTGGGTGGACAGCCCCCCAGATATTAACTGTTTTAATTTCCAGTTCATTTGAAGCCCCAATCTATTTGCCTCAGAAATGGCCGGAACAGCTGCCTGCACAGTGAGTTCAGTAAGATTTTACAGATGCTGGAACCGACCATGAGACAGAATTCACATCTCAGGTATCTGTGCTTTCTTGTGATGTGAGGAAATGAAAAATAACAGAAATGCAACATTGATGTCATCTTCATTCTTCTTGTCCGTTTCTAGTCCGCACTGCAACACTGCGAAACTGTAGGTGGTGACAGCAGCCACACGACTCTTCTCTGAATAGTTGAGATGTGGATGGAAGAAGTTTCGAGCAAGTAGGCTAATGTAAGCAGAAGACAATATTTATTTTAAAAGTATGACTTTGGGAGTTGAATTTTTAATACCTATTATGCCATTTCTCATCCTTAATTCTCACCCCGGGGCCCCAGTACACAGTTCTGTGTCCTTTTCTCTGCAACAGTTTGTATGTTTAGTTATGGAAGTAGGACAAAAGAGGCAGGTGCTTAATTACAGGGAGCAAAACATGTGCAGCAGAATTTAATACTGGACAAACTAAGCCTGGCAGCAAGTCAGGCTCTCGAAGTGTAAAAAAAATAAAAATTAAAAAAAAAATTAGGAAAAGAAAACTTTCAGCATTTTTCATTTACTGCTTTGGAGGGGAAAAAATCCTGGTTCTTACATTTTCTCATGTATGCCCACGCACACGTAAAATGTAAATAATACTGGCTTTTAGGAAATGAACTATTTCATCTTGATAAGCAGCGTTGTCTGAAACATGCAACACGTTGATGTGAATCCTGACGCTCTCACGACGAGGGAGGATTTACGAGCCATTCTTCCAGGAGCAGCAGTTCTCCTTGCCAGCAAATATTCCACTCTTTTGGCACTCAGAGCTAAGTCAGTAACAGCATATGAACAACGCGGATTATTTTTGAAATTTCTTACGCAGCGTGTTGCATATAGAATATTTAAAACAAAGGCCATACGTGACTGTGGCATGTGTTACCAGCAGAAACTCAAGCTGCCAGCGGGTGTTACTTACCAAACAGAACTCGCTGCTCCTGAGTTACCCAGCAGGCTCTACACTTTGGTTGCTGCCTTGCCACAAACCATGCTGTAGCACTTGAGTTTCGTATCCTGGGTTTTGGACTCTGAAGCATCTTTAATCCTTTCCCACACAGTGCAGTCAGTTTTATGGGAGGCCCAGAGAGATTACAGAAATGCCAAAACCTGAACCGCAATTTTTTCTCCACCCACTGGGGTGACAGATGCGGCTGAGTACGTGACTTCCCAGTCAGCCACGCTCAGCCAGGGAACGTGTCTTGGTAGAAGAGATGCAAGCTGCTGCTTTCTGTCCCTGTGCCAAGAGGTGATGTTACCTACTGCCCTACCTCTTGACTTGAACACAGTTAAGGCATAGATGTGTGTGCTGAGCTGCTTCCTTAACAAACCACAGGTATGCACGCAGCTCAGGGAGCACATGGTCCGTGACGCTGTGCCATTCTGCCTTTGGCAGCCTGCTGCAGCTGACACGCTCTGTTGCCTCACTTCCAGAATCTCTTCCATGGTGTTCCAAGCCAAACTTTGTAACATGAAGATTTTTTTTTAACTGCCAGCCTGGAATTTCTAATGTCACAATCAAGCCTTTTGATGTTTCCCATACGCTTAGACAAAACAAATACATGTTCCATTTATAGCCGTTGAAAAATTCACATCTATAAACATCAATGGCACCAGCAGAAAGACTGCCACAGTATTGACACACGGACATTCATTAACCCTCTGAATCGAAATAACATTCCTAGTGTGCCCTCATGGAAGTTAAGTCTGAAGAAAGCATGAAACAGCAAGCATCGCCAAGGACCCTTCTCCCAAAGCCTTCAAAGAGTTAAGCAGCTATCTCTTGTGTTCTTACATTACCATGTATGTGCATTTAGTTTATACACAGCATGCCACTTAATCTTTTGGTGGATGGCCAGGAGCCAGCGTAGAGGTCAGTGTCAGCATTTTCAGTAATCACAGGAAGCTGCTGTGGAGAAAGGCTCTGCCATTCGTTCAGCAACCTCTTCAGCCCTAAGTTTATTTACCTCTGTAAGGTAATGGTGCCATTTAATTCTGCAGGAATGAATGCACAATGAAGAACCACTTTGTCATCGGGAGAAGACGACAGAAATGTAAGGCTGCTTTTCAGATCTTACTGATGTTTCAGTTCTACCCACAAAATTCTGTACTTTAAAGACAAGTATGACAAATTCAGCCCTCAACCCCGGACGCTTTCCCCTTGTTTGAAGATTGAGGGCTATTCTACGTGGTCACTTTTTTCTTGTAAACTTCAAAAAGTTCATCTTGCCTTCCATCTGAACTCAGGACAAGCCAGGGTTTCAGAATGAGATTTGTCAGGGGATGTAAGTGAGGCAGCAAATGGGGGAAAAGAAATGACTGAACCGTAAGCATCGATCCATCCTGTAGCACAACTGTTCTCTGGTTATTAATAGGTGGTTGCGTGTTCACTTGGAAGCAGTGCTTTCCCTTACTTGTGGCTGGCAGCAGTGATCCCAGGAAGAAGCTGCTTCATGGAATCTTTCACAGCTAGTAGGAAAAAAGTAGGTAGGGAAGGTTTTCCCAAGAACACAGTCTCAGAGGTGCGTACGGGGGTGCAGTATGAATTGCAAAGTGGAGTTAAATGAAAAGAACTAAATAAGTAGAATTAAACATAGAAAAAGCCCATGTTCCAAAGACATCAGCAGAATGTGCTACCATCCTAAAAACTCAACCAATCCAGTTAAATTTGCCTCAGTCCTTTTAGAGCGTGTGGTTCTGCTCTGAAAAGTAAGATGGCATTTTTCCCCACAGCTCTGAATACATACAGAATGTCTATCCACGTTAATAACCACCACGTTTCTTCCTCCTTAGGACAAAAGTGGACAGGCAGCTATTTTTCCCATGCACTTGACAGAATTGTAACTGGCAAATAAGCTATGAGCTCCAACAAATCCTCCCGAGCCCATGGAATGAGATACTTCTCCTCACTGCCCCCAAACTACTTGTCATTATCTTCCTGCCAAACCCAACATCTCCCAGCCCCACGCCACCTGCTTGCATGAGGCCCCACTGACAAATTCCAATCATAATGCCCTGAAGGTACTCAGGGAAGTAGCCAGGGAGCAGATCCATGCAAGGGTGACATCCAACCGGCAGTGCCAACGTACAACCAAGGTGTCCACCCTCACAGGTGGATCTGACGAAGGGTGTTCACAACTTTGGGAAATAAATGCAAAATCAAAATGACAAGAGATGTGGCTTGTAATGCCTGAGCAGGACAGACACATAAGAAGGAAAAACACCAGTTTAGGTTTCAGCCCCAGACAGCATCTCAGCACCTTGCACAGCTACTGACGTATCTTGACTGTGTTTCCCAGCACACGGAAAACATCGTCTTCCTAATTGCAATCACGTTTTGTGTAAATCAGTGCAATACAACTACAGACACTCCTGGTGTCTTTATGGTATTTTTTATCATCAGTTTATAAGCAAAATCAATACAAAATTTGTACAGGGAGCAAATGGAGTGCTTAGTGGAGCAAAAGATAAAAGTATTTTCTTCTAATGATGTGTTGGGTGTTTATTAATCTCTGCTTGCAGCATAAGTAAGTCCAAATCTCTCAGCAGAACTTCACTTTCAGCGCTGTGGTTGTTAAGTCAGCTGGTGATCAGCTGGCAAGATGGTGCCCAGATGGCACCCTTGGATGCTTCCAGAGTGGTTTCCTTTCACTGTTCCTTCTACAGATCACCCCATTTGTAAAAACAAGAAGAAAATTATCCATGTAATACCACTCCCTTCATTTAAAAACAGTTTCTGAAGTAATCTCTCGGGCACAATTTCCCACCCTCAAAGGCAAGCCAGCCTCAGGATTTTTCACACCATTTATTTTTCTGTGGCAGACAAAAGCAGGAGCAGCCTAACAGGAGATGGCAGCAACACTCACCCTACGCAGAATCATCTGGTTGGTGAAGACAAGGACTAAACATGTGAGAGTGCCACCACAGCACAGGAACATGAAGACATCATGAGGCGGTGATTCCTTTAGCTCTCAATTATGTAAAAATGGATTTCCTGGGAGGGTCATCATGGGAACGGTAAAAAATGTTTCTTGTTTTTTCTTAAAGAAATGCAGATGATGACTGAAGTTGATGCACTACGGTTTTACATATTAAACACATTTTCATATAGAAATACCGATTCGTAGAATCATTAAGGTGGGAAAAGACCTCCAAGATCACGTAGTCCAACCATCCACCTACCACCAAGATTGCCCTCTAAACCACACCCCTTCATACCTCATCTACACATATCTTGAACACCTCCAGGGACAGTGACTCCACCACCTCCCTGGGCAGCCTGTTCCAGTGCCTGGCCACTCTTTTGGAGAAGTTTTTCCTAATATCCAACCTGAACCTCCCCTAGTGTAACTTGAGGCCATTCCCTCTTGTCCTATCACTGTTACCTGGGAGAAGAGGCCGGCCTCCATCTCACCACAGCCTCCTTTCAGGCAGTTGTAGAGAGTGACATATATGTATGTTGTCCTTTATACATATGCACACACGCACATATATATGAAAAACAATCTCTACATAAACATAGCAATCTTCTCTCTTGCTGCAAATTTGCTTGCAGGGAAGAAATGGTTACCTTACTATAGCCAGGGATCGCACATGCATTTTCATGGTTCTTTATTATGGAGAAAAAGGAAAATGCCCCGTTTATTAATATACCTACATATACATCTATATACCCATATACCCATATATATGTTTATATACTGCAAATGTAAGAAGTGGATATTACTGTTACTAAGAAGAATTTTCTTACTCACACTCAAAGTCAGATAAGCTATACACAACACAGTTTAGCATATTTTCCATATTAACTAAAGCCATTTTAATGTTTTTTTAAATATAAATATAGACGGTAATTTTTGAAACAACTTTGTAAGGCAATAATAAATACACCGATGTGGTGCACAGTAATTAAATCCAAACAGCAAACTCAAAACTCATCAATAACAGTTCAGTGCTCTGCCAAATCTTTGTGTTGGTGTTAAATGCTGTAGCAGCGGCCCTATTTATTTTTACTTGGGAAACAGTGTTGGAAAACTGCCTTGGCTCCTTAAACACATATAGGTTATTTCAGTTCTTGAGCTGGAATCAGTGTAGGAAAAATGTAAGATTTTGGAGACACTGCTCTTCATTTTCAGTGATTCCATCTGGTTACAGAGGGATGGGGAAGGAAGCAAAGGGAAGCACGAAGGGAAGCGGAGCTAAGAAGTGAGAGTAAGAAGTGAGAGTTATGGTACCTTCTGCTTCTGCCTTTGTTTTGCAAATGCTGCTTTCTTTGTTCCTTTGCATCAAAACAACTTCTACTGCCAGTGCTACATGAAGCTTTTGAAAAGGCAGGAAAAAGTAACTTGCAGTTACCACTCGTCTGACTTTCAGTAAAGAGGAAGGTGTGAAGAAAAGTAAATCAGCTAATAGTCAAGAATTTATTTGAACGTTATTTCCCTTCATAATGATAAATTACGTAGTTTTGTTAGAAACATATGCGATGTATCTTGGTACAGTTTTATTCACCTGACGAGAAGTAGGATCACACAATGTTTATTTAATGCTCTTCCTAATCTGTCCTGGGGGTCCCCCTGAAGAGACACTCCTCAGCAGAGAACCATCCCTAATCCAGCAGAGAGTAACACATAGAATGCTGCGGCATACACGCTTCTGTGCATTTGTATCTGATGAAGTACAATAGCAAGCGATTCTTCTTTTTAAATGCTGATTATTTCTTAAGAAAGAGAGTTTTTTTTTTCTTTTTTAAATTACACAGCCATGCTACTATCTCTACAGACAACACGGACACGACAGACGGCCTTTGTGCCAATGCCATGCACTTAATATAGCTTGAGATAGCAAGTAGGGGTCCGAAACAGAAGGAAAAACGTTGGAAAGATAAGTGGGCAAGGTCATGTGCTCCTTCAGTCAGATCACAGTTTCACTTCTCTTATTTCCTGCAAGCCTCTTGGCCTGCAGAAAAGGGAAATGTGACCAGGAAAACGACATCTTGCAAGCACACAGGGCAAGTTGGCCAGTGGCAGCAGACTGCTGCAAAGTGGGGAGAGGGAGAAGCTTGGTGTAGCCAAACATAGCACGCAGCGCAGGAAAATCACTTGGCTAAGATGCTGTGTTGAAAAACCACATTTTAATCTGCTATTGATGCTGTATTTTGGGAGGTGGAAGACAGTGAGCTACAGAATTTTTACCCAAATGCAGATTAACTAGAGTTCAATTATTTGCTGCTTCTTATTATTGTTGCTATATTATTATTGGTTACAGGATGGCACCAGGTATGCTGCATTTTGTAAAGCTGCCAGATGCTTTAGTACCCTCTCGAAGTAACAAGTCTTGCAGTATTTTGTAAAAAAGAAGTCAGTCCTATACCACATAATACACCTTTCCAAGATATAAGGCATAGAGAAACTCTGTCCTTCAAAAAAAAGAAAGGTTTTATAAAATCGGGGATTAAACTTGTATTTCCATCAGGAACAACTACTTTAAGGTTTCAGGATGTCTCTTCCTCTGCACTGACGCTACCTCACACACACCTCAGACATGGTTACAGGCTGAGCTTATCTGGGTGCACATTCAAGTGATGAAAGAACAGAAGTAACTGAATTTATCTTTAAAACATAGATTCCTATTTCCAAAATGAATTTTCTGTTGGAGACTTTGATTTCATCTGTATCCTCACCCAGAAACAAGCACCCCACCTATTTAACTATTGACTTGTCACGCCCCTATTGCTGAGGCTAAGCCAGCATTTAGCTGATCTGTAAACGAATTAGGAAGGGAATAAGAGCTTTTATTTCTCTGCATTAAGAAGACTCCCTTTTTTGGCAAAGTTCTAATGTATTACTAAACTACAGTCATCTGTTCCTGACAGAATCACAAAGATAATTTCCTTGTTTATCTGACTTTCTCTGATGGACGATATCCAAGAGTATTTTTTTCTTGCTCGGCTGTCATTTGTTTTGTTATCTCCAAATCCCACACCTGAACGTGCCCTGCACTTTGAAGAGCTTTTCTTTTGGTGGTGGGGAGAATTACAATGGAAGCTGTATAAAGCACAGAGTAGCCTTGTTTTCATATTCCCAGGGGACCAGAGGTAGTCTTGGGAATCAAAGATGCCAGCTTTTGGAAATCCAGCTGGAAAAAGCATTGCCAGCTGATCTAAACTATTCAGAACCCTGCGCAGGGAGCAGGCAAATTACATCAATGTTTTAGCATTGAGGATGGATTTGCTGAATTTCAGTCAAGGTTTGTGACTACGTTATCACTACGCGAAGACTGTAGCATGGACAACCTGAGATGAATTCGCTGGTTCAGCTGTTTCCAAATATCCAAGTCACAAAGTGCCATCAGGCAGTCTCAGCAGAGGCAAGCTCACGGGGGACTTGCTTGTTGAACGTGCCCCGTGCACAAAGGAGTTAATTTCCCAGTGCTCCTGAGCCCAGCCCTTTTCACAAACATTAAGAAGAATTAATGAGGGAGAAAATAATTATTTGCAAACCCTCCAGCTCTTGAGCAAGAGATATCTATGTTTGTGTGGATAAAGGGTATCGCTTACATTTTACTTGTTTAATTGGAATAAACTATAGCAGTACTTTTTTCTTTGTTTTGGCAAAGATAAATTACTGGGTTTAGCACAGCTGGTAAAAGCTAATTCTGCACAGAGAGTTCTTTTCAGTAGTGTGGGTGGCAAAACACTTTCAGCAACTGGCTTAATTAGTTCTTCCTTCTTTGCAATAGCGCAGGACAGTTAACAGGAAAAAAAAAAGATTTAGTGGAAGATGTGGTATAAAGTAATCCTCTTTGTGCTTCTGGTTTTGCCAATTCTCCCTTCCTTTGTGCTACACAAAGCAGAGGCTTGCCCTGGTATTTCTCAGCAGCGCTAACACTTAGGGGGGAGAGGCCAGCAGCTCTTCCAAATATAGCCAAAACCAACACACGTGCCAAGCCCAATGGTTTCAGCCTCGCTGCTCCCAGCCGCAGCTGCGCAGAAGCACCAGCACGGACACCCCAGCACAGACACTCCTGTCCCCCAGCTGCTGGCAGAGCTCTTGGGATCCTCCAGCAGCAGAAGGGATGTGGGCACCCACGAGATGCAGCTCCTCCCTGGTAAGGGCCGAGGCTGGGCAGAGACACTCGACATCTCAGATGTCCAACAGAGAGGGGTAAAGGCCAAGAAGGGCAGCGGTGCCTGTATTTACCTTCATTACAGGCCAGGTGGGAAACAGCCAGGAATTTTTGTCTATCTGTTTTGTGTTGAGTAATGACTCTGGAGGTAAACTACAGCGAGTAACAAATCCATTTAAAAACCAATCCAACGTGCTGCAAGCCATTACGTGTTTCTCCTCATCCTAACTAGACTGAAGAGGAGTACGAAACATTTCTGTTAGGAAAAACTGAATACGGAGGGGGGAAAACAAATTAAAACTGAAGGGCTATTGTATGAAGACAAACAAAATAACCAATCCGAGAAGAAAACTTAAGGTATCTTCAAGAAAAAACAAGCGGTAAAACTGCAAATAAGTGCTTACCCCCATTTACAGTTCCTGTTTTTTCAGGAGATTATTTTTCCACTTGCCCATCCATTTCATTTTGGCAGCAAGTGGACGATAGAGGGTTACTCCCATAGATAGTATCAGGCAGAGAACTTAGGAACAAGAGCCCATCAAAACACCCTGTAACTGCCCACACCTCAGTTATGAGCAGCCCAACGCCGAGAATAACATTTTGCTAACACATATCTTGCTATAAAAGTTGTCAGAAAGCTTATGAAGCCTTGCTCCTTAGAAGGTTGCTGCTGAACCTCAAAAAAAAAACCATTTAAACACTTCAACAAAAAAAAGTCCGTTGAGAGGAGTATATTCAGTCTAGAATTTTGTCAGTGGAAAGTTCTGTCAAAAATTATTTCTAATGTGACACTTCCTATTTTTTCCATTGTGACAGGTTACATATTTCTTAGTTTTCATTTATCTGTATGAAAACAATGAAACGGAATGGGAAACTGACTGACAACAGACAGAAAGCAGTGAAGCCACTTGCACAAAAGCTACTATGAGGGATATAAACAGCAAGCTGAGATCCCTTCAATGCCTTTACGTAGTAATCATCTCAGAGTTACAGCTAACAAAAGGAGAGTAAGATTGACTGGCAAGAAGTTAGAAGTGATTATTTAATATACGTGATGTGCTTTGTTCCTTAACATATATATGTCACCAAAAATACCTTGCCCATTCTGTGCCAGCTTATTTTACTATTTGAAAATGCTGTGTAAGCATTATGTATAAGCCTGAGTATATGAAAGAAACCCCATTTTGGGGAAAAAAAGCACAGGAAAGTGAGCCAGTAGATGGCATTGTGGCACTTCACAAGATATTTCAGAAAATCCCACTTAAAAAAATGCAAGCCTAAGTACTGTGCTTACCCACTTACTGCTTACCCCATGCAGTATCTTGCTCCTGGTTCAATGCTACACATGCACAAATGAATAAACAAAACCACACTACCTAGCTGCACTATCATATTAACCCTGAAATACATTTCCTCCGTGCTGCTTCCCAACTCCAATTAGCGCCATACGCTAGAGTTACAATCCCAGATTTGAAAAGATGATCCTTCTCTGATGGCTAATGTCCCGTGAGACATAGCCATCAAGGGGAGACCAGAAAGGATGTGATTACCTGAAAAGTATTTTCTAAAAAGCAATTAACATCCAAGATCTTACACATCAATGCAGATGATACCACACAAAAAACCACTGCAGAATAGATGTTATCCATTAAAAATAAATTCCTGGAGAATTTTATAAATAATCCAATTTTCTCTCTTTTCAGGCCCCTTCCTGTCTCAGGTATTCCATGTGGCTTACATATGGACACTCCTCATGGCATTCGTGTTTAAGAAAATTTCTAGTTTCATTGTGATACTTGTCTTGTATCCTAATAACAAGGAAACTTCAAGACAGTGTAACCAAATCTGCATTGCATAGGGCCTCTAAGTAAATTTCAGTAGTGCTCTACCAGTGACGAATGGTGTATGTTCAGCCTTCCTCCGTGTCACTTCTACCAGAGCAAGTTAAAGAAGCCTCGTTTCCCTGATGGAGACTTTCAACTTTGGCTCTGCATTACCTGATCGGCTAATACATGGATTATAAAACAAACAAGTAATGGAAATCTTGTCCACAAGTTAAAATAATAGCTCACATATTTTTGAAAATTTAGTATGTAGAAACCCATCATGGTCATTTTATCAAAGCAATTTTTTTATGTGGAAATTCTCCCTTCTTCTAAATCTAAATATCTTTTAAAGACACAGAAGAATGAGAAACGTTTCTTCCATCCCTTTATGAAGCCTCATTACTGTGAAAGTTTAAATGTTAGAAATGAATCCCTCCAACCTCCTCCAGCCTCCTCCAGCATACCTTGGCAATGAGTTCTCTGATATGAACTGTGCACTTCATACTTCTGCTGAACTCTCAGGCTTGATGGCTACTAATTTCACCTTAAACCTTGTAAAACTTTGAAGCCAGTAAAAATGTCACTCCAGAAAGTGTGGCTACTCAGAAAGACCCTCTTCTTGGGAGAACCTTCAGGCTTTCCCATGGAGATACCTTCATTTATGTGTAAGTATCCAAAAACCAGGAGGGAGGAGAACAGCCTACACCAGCAGTATTCAACCAGCTAACATCTGGGTGGTCAGGAGCAGCGACAGCAGACTAATTAATAATTGACATCAATGCTGAACAGGCTGAGAGAGCACCCTGACATGTGCAAGTGATCCGACAGGAAAAGATGGTTCAACTAGGAAAAGGCTACCTGAATGACTGCTCCTACTGTTACCAGTGCAGACCTTGGAGGATTGTTGGGAAAGCACGAGGATGTCCTCACAACCACAGAAGGAAATCACCTCTTCGCAAAAGCAAACATGATAGCACTTGCTGCTTCGCCTCCAGGGATGGGTCTGTAGAATGGATTCCCCAATGACAGAGCACAACAAAGCCTAGAAACAATGTTAAGAGTGCCCAGCTGCATCTCATCACCACACTGGCTCAGAAAGTCTGTTGTACCAGGATGGACCTTTGGAATAAACAAAGCATGGCCTTGCATAGTAAACTCCAGTGTTTGGTGGCTAACAGGCAAAGGAAAGCATCTTTCCCCATCTTATTTATGATATGCATTGGGTCTCGTATCCTCGGAGGCTCAGTGCTGGGGACTGCCGAGAATTAGCAAGAAGCTGATAGTGGGTCACCTGATGGTTCTGAGTTCCAGGAAATTCACCTGTAACTTAAAATTGTTATGGTGATCAATGTGATTTGCAGAGGACACGACTTTTGTGTCATTGAGAAAAACAGAATTAGTTCTTTTCTTGTGTTCGTCAGTTACCCTTTGTTATTAGAGAGCTTGATGAGGAAGACAGCCTGACTCGTATAAGGTCAGGCTGTGTGTGTATTTATTTTTTTATTTGTATATATATGTGCATACTTAAATCAGCAAGACCTGTCCATTTTGACATTGCAACTGAATTCATGACATCAAGTACACACCCAAGTACCTGAATTCTTTGTCCTTTGGCATACTCTACTTGTAAACATTAGTTCTTCTTATATAGTCAATACTTCAACATAATTTAGAGTTGGAATGTGTGCCAAAGCACCCATACTCTGGTCATGCCATGAAGCATATTTAGTCCAGCACCTGAGAGGTGCCACAGGCTTTCACTGCTCTTCTAGGCCAAAATTAGAGTCAGAAGAAAAATATCTGCCCTTACTTGCACAGATGCCTGGAAGATTTGTGGTAGAATTCATGCCAACTAACATAATCTACGCAGTTTTCCCCTGCTGCTCCACTGTTTGCAGGACTAGCAACTACTTGTGAAAGAACAGCTTCCTAAACCATACCCACCTACATCCATGCAACATCTGCACCAGGCAGGGAGCTCAGTCTTATGGTTCCCCAAGGCTGGAGGCTCCCCACTGACAGCATCTGTCCAGAAGGAAAAGCAGATGGCCAACTTCTCTGGACTTTTCTGCTTGCCCGACCTGATGCAGGTTAATAAAATCCCTTGGGTAAATAAAGAGTTAATTATGTGATGCTGCTTCTTGGTCCTAAACACTGGATTAATCACTGGGGCTCTGTATAGAGTTTCATTAAAAGAGCAGAAAATGTATTACCCTCAAGATACTATATTTGCTAATTTGCTGGATAATCCCAGAGTTAATTGACAACTTCTTGCCATTTCTGAAAGCAGTCTGACAGATCTTCCAGGTGCTCCAACATTGCCTACAGCAAATCTATGCCAGGTACAATAAAATCTACTGCCCACAAATAAAAAGGAAAAGCTTTCAGCTCAGCAAGAATTAAGTTTCTTAGAAAAAAATTATAAATATATGTATATAAACACACACACAAGCTGGTGTACAGGATCTTCTGTACAAATCAGCATTTACAGACTAATATTTCTCACCTTGTTGCAAACTTACAATCCAATCAACAATTACATTAAAATAAATCAGCAAGGAAAAAAATATAAATAACAGCAAGGACTAAAATTAGCTTAACCCTAGGGTGCCTTCCAATTATGAATTTCTTTCAAAGCGCAAGCATCCAAGTTGAATTCAACTAATAAGTTAAAATTTTCTAATCTTGATTTTTGAGCATTTATCTTCTCCCCTCCACAAATTCATTCTTTAACTGCATAACTGGTTATAGACAAATTCTTTCAAGTGATATTTAATCAATTTTCCCAAGCCTGGTGGGCCGTTATGGTTACACTGTTCGCCCTTATGCTGGCAATAACTTCTGAAGCTGCCAGCTCACTTGTAGGGCAGAGCAAAGACACTAAGTCATCACCAGTTCCTGAAGATGCTAGCAACCACCCGCAGGAGAGACCCACATTAAAGGCCTCTCCAGAGAAAAGGCTACAGCAGTACGGCTCTCTGTTAGGTGCCAGAGAATCAGTATGGGAGAGCAGCTGCAGATGCTTCAACTACAGGGTAAGCTTACACAAGACATTACACAAGAGAATCATGACCATTGAGCCATGACACCCAGCAACACAGAAAAAGCAGATTTCCTAAAAGCACATGTTCACACCCCAGCGTGGTGACTGGGTACTTCACCCCTTTGCTAACTGGCCCCCCGCTTTCAGTGCCAGCTAAACCTAACTTCTGCTCGATGTGGGGCAAGAGCCACATGCAATGGCCTTTAAACTGAGGTAACTCATCTCCTGTGAAGTCCTTCTGTAGCTTCTTCCACAAACACCCAGCCATCCCCCTAAGTTTAGATACAAACTCTTGAACATCTATTAACAGAGTAAGTACCGAGCACAGGAGCAGAACTTGCTGCATTACTTTGTTGATGTTAAGGGACATAAATTCAATTTCTGTCAGTAACAGAGGAAAACGTTAAATAGTTATTTAACTATTGTAAAAGATGGACTAGAACTCACCCTAATTGCTATGGCCTGCCTGAGTCAATATGGAAGTGTTACAAAACTCCACATGCAAACTGAGGTAGCTCCTCTCACAAGCAACAATTATAATACCACGCTTGCATCAAAAATGCTTTTCCTTTGAACTTCTGACTAGACAATAATGACACACATACAATTTTTGCCATAGTTCCCCCTGTCCCACCACTCACCTAAGCTCTGGTTCTACAGTGGTGCCAAGCCTCCCATCAGCACAAAGGGTATAAAGAACTGCTCAGCAACTCTTTAAGCAGTGGTCTAGTGAAAAAATCCCAGAGAGAAAGAGTCTGAGAAGATGCAACATTTGCCTCAGCCCAAGTTGGATTACCTCATACCTGAAAAGTGAACACATTTCTTCTGAGTACTTCTCTTCTTTCACCCTCCTTTAAAGAAATGTGCAGCCCCCTCACACCATGCAAGTCGAAGTAACACTGTTGAAGAGGCATCTCTCATACATAAAGGATGCTGAGCACATCACTTGGGCAAGAAACTGGTCCAAGAGGAAAGCAAGGTCAGGTCCCCCTGGCTTTGACAGTGGGCCCTAGGTGCTTAGGCAGGGGTTTCTAAGGCAAAAGTCAGACAAATGTGTAGAATAAAGTGGTGTTCAACAGTGTCCAGTGTCCCACCTGTCTGTAGTCATCAGTTGTGTGGAAGGGTAACTGGGGGAAGAGAAGCTGTTTCCTGAGGTAACCACACATGGTCCCTGACAGGGCTGTTCAGTAGGGCCTGCTGACAAGGCCAGCAGCACTGCTGGCGTGCCACAGCTAATGCAAACCAACCAGCCAAACACTGCTCTGTGTCAGACAAGAAAAACACATCTTTTGGGAAGTAAAAAGGTACTACCAGAAATCGGCAATGAATTAAAATGATCACTGTTTTCCTAACTGGCAGGAACTTTCCATCTATTTCAAAGGAAAGTAGGACCCCATGATGTCAGACACCACTCACTGCTAAATTAAATGCTAGGAAAGAAAATACTACAGATGAGCACCTAAATATTAATGCACTGCATTTCCTGTTATGTTCACAAAAGACCATCTCCCTTCTTTTAGACGCAGAGAACTTCAATTTTTAGAAAATGTGTTTTGCTTCCACTGAAAAAATATATATATTTAAGAAGGAAAGTCCCTGGCATAGAGATTTGGACTCTCTGTGCCAATAATGCCAGTCAATATTAGCATGTAAGTTTTTAATGATTCACTTTGCTGTTTGGTTCCCTGCTCCCCCCAAACACCTTAATTAGCAGAAATATTGATTTTATGCTGTTCAAGCCTAACAAGCTTAAGAAATATGAGCCAAAAAACCTATTACTGAATAATAAAAAATTAAACCAATACAGTAATAAAACTGCAACAAAATGTCCTCCTGGATCTAAACTAAGTTGCAGTAGATAACATTTTAAATAATTTTAGTTTGAATCCTGCTGAGGCCATCATTGACAGAGCCCTGCCTTGCCAAGCAAGTCGCCGAGTGCTCCTTGAGACGATGTGGTTGTACAGCTGTCACAACGCACTGCCTGGTTCCAGATATTCTCCCTGAAGTATAATGGAGTCACTGCGCAAAGCAAATGGTGCCAAAGGTCTAGCTGACAATCTTTTCATTTCAAGGAGAAAAGCCATCTGGTCCAAATCCAGATTTTAAAAAGAGTGACAGAAAGTTGGTGTTTATTCATTCAGCACGCATTCCCCCCCTCCTCACATTTTTATCTAATAAACTTTCTTTTCATGTGTGCAAGAAATTCTGAATGCTTTTTCAATCTTAGAAATCATAGCATAGTTTAAGTGAATGAACACGTTTTAAAATATAAAAAAGAACTCCAGTCTTCACAATGAGCTCAAGTAAATAGACTGTGGTGTCTGAAGGGATGAGGAAGTCAGTCTCACCTTCTGTTTCAAGTATTGCCAGTGATTCCCGAGATAAGCCTGTAACAACTTAAGCTACTGAACTTTCACTTCTTAAAATTCTGCATTTGCACAAATGCATTTGAAATAAAATAGTAGCTTTCTTCTATAATAAATGATTAAATGCTCTCAATAAAGTGCCCAGAAAGATCATCTAGTTGAAGAATCTTTTCACTTCCTATGTTTTAGGAAAAACACAACAACAAAAAAACCCCAACCAACCTTCCTCAACTTTCCTTCTTTAAATAAATAAATAAATAGCCAAGCTATATCACTAGGGCAGTACTTACAGACAAGGAGGGAGCAAACCATTTTTAAGTAAAAAGAACACATTTTAATCCATTCTTGCCTGACAGTAAACGTATCTTTCAGAAAAGATAAAAAGCACGTCTTAGCTTTAAGTAAATCCTTATGCAAAGAGCCAAAGTAAATAACTAAAGCCTGGCTAATATTTGACAGTTGCTGCCCTACGGAAACAGAGGTCTGCAAGGATAGCAGCAGAATGATTGAACTGTAAAGCAGTATTTAAGCTGTTGAAGAGATTAAAAAACATGTATGTGCATTATACCTTCAAAGTTCATCCCTACTCAATGGACTTCTTAAGGCTGCTTAAAACACTCTTAAATGCGCTATTCCAATGGATGCAGCATGTTGCTTGTACTGATCTTAAGCTCTTTCACAGTAAAACCCTGACTTGTGTTCCTTAATTAGTAAAATTTATCAAGACATTCATACACAGAAGAGGTAGATGCATGGACTTAATTAATGAGGTGGCAAACAATGCAAACAAATGAAGTATTACCTACTTAAAAATAATTAGCTAAAGAGATTCCTATGGAGAAAGCTGGTTTTAGGTCATAATCAGTACAATTTTAACAACTGAAATGGAGTCGGTGCTTATTTCTACCTGTTACTACAGCTTCCAATTATCATTTTCTTGTATTCTGTACCAGCTTCAGCCTTGCAAACTTGTAATTTGAAAACAATATAATAATTTCTGTGACAGCACATTTCATCACAGGTAGTCAAAACTTCTGCCAAATGAATCAGTTAAATTTCACGAGTTTCCTGTGATGCAATGCAATACATCAACTTTCCGGTAGAGAACGTGAATGTCTGCATGTAAACAAAAGAATATCTTTCAGCAGTCGAGCCCGCTTGACATTGAGAAGAATATTGTCAGCATCCAGACTACTTTTAATTCCTGCTGATCAAATCCATGTTGCCCTCTCTGAGTCAGGATACACGAAGCAAACTGATACAATTATGAGAAAGTGAACCAGAGGACCCAAGTAGCACACAAACAAAGGTGAAATGTTACTAGCTTGTCTAAAATATTATCAATTTTAACTTTTGTCCTTATATGTTTTTCTGATGAAATAAGTTCCTAATCAAAAGGGAGGAAGAGAACAAGTTAAAGGTTGATAATTTCTAACGCAGATGATGATTTACAGTCAACCAAGGACAGTGATGTGGTGAGGTCACTATTCCCTTGTCGTTGCCCTGTTATTGAGAGTTGTAAGATTATTTAGGGGACGTTTTATGAATGCCAACAAGAAGCTTCCTAAACAGTATTTTCTTGCAACCACAGAGCAACTTGGATCTGTCCTCTTGCAGTCCAACCATGACTACAATAACAAATAGAAAAGTCTTGCTAAAACACCAAGTAAAAATGAATAGCGGAGTCTGCGGGAAGGAAACAGCTTAGATGTGGACCTTCCAGGCACACTGTCCTGTCAGATCATCTTATCTGACCATGAATGAAGTTAAGCCATGCAAAACAAAACCAAAATCTTCCGATGCCTCAGCGCTTGAAGCATGGCCCCTTAGTTATGCACCTACACTAGGAGCTAAGACTTCCCAAATTCTGAAACCTTCCAGGTCCTGTAGAAGATAGACTGTGGATGAATAATACCAGAGCTTGTGCATGTCCTGGGAGATTATGTAACTCCCTGAGTTCTCCAAACTGCAACTATAAAAGGATAATATCTTGTGGACAGGAAATCAGGAAATATATGCACTCTCTAGCCTCTCAAAGCATGCACTGTTCCAAATAGTTTACTCACAGGTGAGCAGGTAGGTGTCTAATGACTAGATTTGCTTGTGTGCTCAAATTCTTAGGCGTGAGACTGATGGTTTAAAAACACTACTTAGAGGCCAAGTGGAACTATTATCACTATTTAGCATTAAAATAAAAGATCTGCTTCTCTTGGAGTGTACTGATACAACCTTCCAGCACTCCCTCAGATACCAGTTGACTGTGGTAAGAGTGAACAGAAATGCATTACTTTCTGTACAATCTCTGGTGTTCAAGGGTGCATCCTGATGTAGGCCAGTAAGGTGTCCCAACAGGCAGTGGAAGAAACCCCTGCTGCCTCTGTGGGTTCTTGTGGTGCCAGGTCACTGAGAGGCCCAGGCATTCAGGTACCAGAAAAACATGCTGGAGGACAAGGACATGTGAGGTGCTTCATGCTTCTGGTTTACAGAATCACTTCATGGCTTGCTGTTGTCCAGCATCAAACCAAATTATAATAAAGTTGATATACAGTTATTTAGTCATAAAATTCAAAATTGACAACATGCAAACGTACTAAAGACACAGGTGTGGAAATAAAAGGAAATCTGCAATATCATCTATACTGCCTGGGAATACACCCCAAACTCCTTGTAATAAACAGCATCCACTCTCTCTTCAGCAAGCCATAGCTTAACGTATCATTTCTAACTGTTAGGTTTTGTATGTCAAACACATGAGTAATATTGGTAGCCTGAAGTCTAGCAACACTTTATTATGAAAAACAAAGCAAAACCCACCCAATAAAACTTTAGCATTTCATGCCAAATATATTAAGAATAATTTCATGCTGATGAACACAGTAACCTTCTTAGCTTTTATGAACAACATTTTCCACTAAATTATCTGTAAGTACCTATCATATTTTACTTTTTGTCATCACTAAAAGGTAGGCATCTGTCTTCCACCACGGACATGAAAAACATACATGTTTGTCAGACTAGAGCAGAAGAAAATGCAGGGATTCTGACTCCACTGGCCCCCCTCACCTTATTGACCTTTCTCTATAACCATTAAAGTGTACATCTGATGAAGGGATTATAATTCAGCCTGGAAGGAAAAGCAAAGAAAAAGGAAATTTTCTTTTTTTTTTTAAATTAAAATAAATAAATAAAATTCACAAGCCAGAGCAGAACTTGGGCAGGTCTAAATTGACATTTTCTGCAGCAGAAATATTGCCTATGCTCTTTCAGAACTTGCTTGCATGCCAGAGCAAATATTTTCATTTCATTGAACTAGCTAGGCAAATCACCAACATAAAGTATATGGTAAAAACACTCTCCAGTAATATCAAGCCTGGAATATTTATTAAAAACATTTGCAATCCATGAAAACAAATGCTAATTCTGCACATATTCAAACTATGAACTCCACTTCGTGTATTAAATAGCACAACAGAACCTAATCTAAAACAGATTTTCATATCAGAGAAGAGGTGGTGGTGAGTGGGTGCTCTTCTACACATTATTGCTTAGATTTGACCTTCTGGGCCACCCTTACCTAAAATTAGCAGGCTTCATTTTGAGCTTGTTTGGATGCACACTGTGCTATGTTCCAGTGCTCTGCAGCAGAATTAGCAGCAGGATCATGAATCATTCTGAGGTATTTTCTTATGAGAACATAAAGAGACATAAGTTAGGACAGAAGTTGCCATACCACCTATACTTTTCTCTCTGATATACCTAGCATCCTGCAGGCCTAAACAATGCGTTTCCACCTGCATCACCAAAAATTATGTTTGCCTACTACTGTAGCCTCTAAGTAATAGAAATGTTAGTGTCATTTAAGGCCTATTATTATGGTCATACATAAAATAGCTTATATAATAATAAATAACATTCAAGGCCCCACAACATTAGAATAACTAGTCAATGTAGGAAAAAAACCCTTGTTCTTGCATGGTGTGACTATTTAAAATCCATCAAGATCACATCCTCTTCTCTGACTCTGTGGTTGCCCCTGTTCTGTTCAGTAAGGGAAACAGCTGAATTTTATATGACTGAAAACAAAGAATTATTAACCAGTTTCACAACATGGCTGAACCTAATGTTCAATGGTATTCATTTAAGCAAGGATCACCTTCCTGAAATTAACAGAATTCATAATGACTGCTGTTGCTTTAGTTTGTTGACAGGGAATTTCAACCATTCTTGAGAGAGACACACATTTAATATTAAGGCTTCTTCTCTATGCAAAACCAGAAGTAAAATTTATTACTGTAACAATGGAAGACAGCATTAAACCTGTCTGGCTCTTTGAAGGCTGATTTCTGGTGCTGAGTCATTGTATTGTACACAAAGTTGATAGCAAAATGGGTGTTACTGCCTTTGTGGCGAACGCCTGGCTCTGCTGAAGACAGAATGCTTCCTTATGTTAGTTGCTATTTGCTGGGCTCTGGTTGACATTTCAGTGGAAACTCACCTCTGCAAAAGTGCTCTGAGTTTTATTCTTGCCCTTGAAAGAATTAGGCAGGAAATATACATAGATGGACTGTTTTTTGAACATTTGACATTTCTGACCAAGAGTTACGACAAACAGAAAGGACAAGATCACAGTCACCATCTTCTTAGTACTTCACAACAAGAAACGTTTGACAAAGATCAAGCACCTTGCCTCTCTAAAAGTGATCTAACTGGAGTTTGGGGTCATCTCATACTTTCATAAGCTTTTCCAAAACCAACCAAACAAAAAACAAAAGCAGCCTCCCATGCTCTTCCTACAGAGATGGACACAACAGTTGGAAGTTTGTGAAGAAACTCTGCAAGACATGGGGGTTTATTGGCTTACCCCACATCCCTGGTTTTGACAAGATGTGGTTGCTGATGGCGTGACATGAGTCACACCTGAGCTGCTAGCAAGTGCTGTGGAGTTCAAAATGGCGGGCTCTCCACCCTGCTCCTCAGAAAGTGGAGGGCCTGCCAACTTTCTAAGTCTAGAAAATCTAGACCCAGAAAAGGTCTAGGGTTTTTACATTGTGAAATAGCTGCACAAAGTATTTTGACTATCCAGGAAATGTGGATGCTGCTGGTGAAGGGAGATGAAATGATGAAACGAACTATTTATTTCCAGGTGGGCCACTGCATAAAACTTTCACTTGTGAATCTAGAAAAGCAGACGCTGAAGAGAGAGAGTAGAGAGGAAGGTGCTTGACAAATCCACAAGTGGATCTATATATAAACTAGAGGTACTATTTTAAGCTCTATGTTTACCATGTAAATCCCTTATCCAGAACGAAGTTAAAATTTAAAAAAGTTGCTGGATAATGGTGCACAAAATCTGTTAAGAGTTTGACACTCCCCGAACAGCAGTGATGCCAGTTACTGATTACCAGTGCATAACCTAAGCTTCAATATTGCACAAGCTTCAATATTGCACAAAAGTAAGCAATTTAAACAAAATGCTGAAGTACCTCACAAGAATCTGCTCTTTAAAGAGATTTACAATCATTAATTTTCAACTGCAACACAATGGTTTTAGATACAGCGAAAAAGGTGATGGTTTATTTGGAGCTTGTACTAGTTGACAAACAGGAATCTAATTCCCCAGGATGATTTGAATCTTTATGTTTTTTTATTTTTGTACTCTTGCAATGGCAATGATAAATAGCAAAAATAGGAGTTACTTCGTGCTGGAGGATGGCTACACATATTTCTGAAGGATGAGTAACTGTAAAACAGCCTTGTCACAAGAAAGTTTATTTCTCAGCAGTAGTACTGACACTCTTTAAAGTGCGTGTATAAGGTGTCTGTGCAAACTGGTGATGATGCTTTCCAGAACTCTCTAAAACATTAGAAGTTTACCACTTGCTGAGATAAATGACAGTAACTGACAGAGATGACAGGGCTTTTCAGGTGCAATCCTTTTGAAACTCTGATGCCCCTCTCTCAATACACTGCTTATTTAAAATTCCTGAGAAAGAACCAACAGGCAAGAGGTCCAAAACACACAATGCATTCATCCAAACTGAAGAAAACCACTGTCTTTCTGTCCTAGGAGGCGCAAAGAGCACTCTTGGCTCAGATTATTTCTAGTTGCCAAGGTCTCATCACACAGCCACTGGTTCTGAAAGCTGCCAGATATTATATATAAGTGGAGCTGTGCGCTGCCAAGAATCCAAAGCACTGATTGTGGACAGAAATAACAGCACGACAGCTTAGTAGGAAAAGCATGTGGGGAGACAGCATTTTATAGGACAAATAAGAACAGTTAGCAGTGGTGTTTTAGTCCTGTTAAACCCTTAATTTATGGCTGTGTATGTTTGTTATTATAAAGAACGTACTTCTCAGGAAGTACCTCCATCTATACACTTAATGGAGGATATGCTAGCAGGTAATTCCTGCTCCCTCTGAATCCATTACCAAAATTCCCATTTGCTTTAAGTGGGATCAGACTTTGTTTATGGGTTAGTGTTACTTTTAGTTGGTTGCATGATTTTTGGATTAAATTTGAGATATACAAAAGAATTAAAAAAATGAGATAATTCAAACTGTTTTGTCTATCTTAGATTTTCTAGAAACACAGACTGCTTCAGCTCACGACAAATTGTCTGCTTCAGCAAGCTCCAAAGTATCCACATAACCAGAAAATACATTTAATTGGAGAGACTGAATTCATGTGGAGATTTTCAGATATACAAACTTACCTACTCACATCTGTTTATCTCCCTGCCACTGAAAAATGAAGAAATACACCCATAAAACAAACAAACAGCTAAACTGTACTAATAAAAAGGGGTTTTAAGAACAAGATAGAGGTTTGTAAATGGTAGATGAATCAATAAGACTGCAGTTCTTCACGGCGACTAAAAATCAATGAATGACCCTGTATTATTCCAGTGATGCTTGTAAAGGGTTTTGTTAGTATTCTAGAGGAGGTGTGATTACGGGGCTGATCACTGCTGTGCTACTCTGTCATGCAATGCAATAAAGCTGTGCTTTTTAACTCTGCAGCCAACGGCGCTGAGAGATTTTGCTTCTTGTCTTTTACATTAATGTAAGAAGCATTCAGCATCCATAATGAAACAGCAGCTAACCATGCGTACTGTGCTGTAAAAATAGTTCTTATAGAAGTGTTGTGGAACACTGAGCACTCCTAAGTTCTGCAGAACCTCCCGAAGGTTCACCTACTGTATAATGCCACAGTTAGCTGGTTGTGCATGACAATGTGTTGGGGTAAGCTGATCTTTCATTTTACTATATACAAATTCTCATCTTGGTTTACTGTTAGCATCAAACCAACGTGCTACTTTTGTGATAATTCTCTAAGACTGATAAGAGTGAATTTTGGCAACAGCAGACAGAAAACAATGGCCATGCCACTATTGCTTACTGTGCAGAGCTGGCAAAAGCAAAAGAGAAGACACTGAGAGAATCTGCATCTTCTTTACTGTTGATAAATCCATTTCATGACTGCAGAGAGACACGTCTGCAGTTGGCAATGGCTCCACTTAGAAACAAAAATAGAAGAACAGAAATCATTGTTTTAGTGCACATTACAGAAACATAATTCCCCAAGTGAGTCTGATGCATTAATAACACCTCTTTAGCCACTGTCTAATGATTTCTGCAGACATGAAATGGAATATTTTACTACTATTTTCAGCCATCTGTGCTGCTTTTTCTTTGAGCTCATGTTTGCCAAAACTGTAATGAAACTCTCTGCGCTTTATACCATTACACACTTCTTAGTATCAATGCACCAATTAAACGTATCACTGGTGTCACAGATACTAACTGCTGAACTCTCACATTGACAGAAGCACAATTTTGTTGCATATATATCTAGTACTTTCTAATTATTTAGCCCTCCTCCTAGTCTACTTCAAGGTTTCACTCACTTATAAAGGGAATAGAGAATAAAACCTGCCTCCAAGTTGTAACACAACGAGAGGATTCAGAAGGGCATCACTTAACTCCTTGTTCTACCACAGGCTTCTAGGACTATGGACAAATTGAGTCCATCTATGCTGACATTTTACTTTTTATCAGAAGCACACTTCTGAAGTGAATTTCTTCATCTATGGACGCTTTGCTCCATACTGTAAACCAGTGCCTCTGCAGGCATGGACTGGATTAAGCTCAGACTGAACCATCTGAGAGATCTCCAGAACTACATTAAATGTGCTCGAGCAGTAAGTGAGCATCAAGCTGTTGGGACTAGACAGGATCTAGTCCACAGTAAAAACAAACAAAAAAACTCCCCAGAAAATTAAAAAAAAATCCTCAAAACCAAATCAACCTTCCCCAAAGCATACATAATGCAGACACCAGCTTCTCGACACAAAGTATTTTGCTTTACTAACCTGTTTCTACAGGTCTCAATTTTGTCACCTCCTCAGATACAGATGCATGTTTTGGGGATGGTGATGTTTAGGATACAGAAATTGAGACCACATCTATATATGACAGCTACACTGCTTGCACTAACTTCCGTGGGTCCTTCCATCACCACCTTACTTATTACCATTAATACTTTCATGGCCGTGAGGTGAACAAGATAACTTTCTAAAACAGAAAGACTACACCTCTTTTCCACAACAATAAAGCAAGTTACTTTTCAGCTGGACCAGCACTGTTGATCTAGGATCACTGGTTTGACTTTACAAACTGAGACACTCTCACAAAAAGCAGGAAGTTGCTTATTTTGACACTGAGTACATGTTAACCAAACATGCATGGTATGCCTTGAAGCACAGGCATAAAAAGGTCACAAACCCATCTAAAACAGACAGGAAAATGACACTGGTAATATGTACGGTATTTGATCTGTTTACAATAGAGAGTGCTCTAATTACTAGCACATAGAGAAGGGGAATGATAGACAGTCTGCAAATTCAGAGTGAAAAGTAACAGTTCAACCAGTGCTGCTTTCAGAAAGATTCATAAAACCTTGTAGATGTTTCTCTTTAGAACAGATCCATGTGATTGAAAGTTAATATTCACTATCCATGTGTAACCTGCTGCCAGCTCTTGTTCTACTTAGCGATATGCTGCTATTCTCCCTCCCTTCCCTGCATTCCTTGGCAGTTGAGCAAAATGAATAACATGTAAACTAAGTAAGGGAAAAGTTAGGAGGCAAACATCTTTATCCAGTTAAGAAGTACTGGACAAGGTAGTGCACTCGAATTTATTTGCATATATAACTAGAGAAAGGCTGCTGTGAATTGACAAGTCAAAAGAAGGCTAAAAAAATGTAATTGCAGTAAAAAAGGATTAGTTAAGAGAAGATTTAAAGATATGTATGGAAAATATATATCTTTTTCATGCTGTTCCTTAGAAGAATGGCAAACATCAAGCAAGATCTTCAGTACTCACTGCAGACTAGGTTTCATCAAATTGCTGTTATTTTGAAAGCAAAGTAGCTTTTCAAGAATTTCTGGCTTTGACAACCAAGAAATATTTTCTTGTCACCTGCACAGCAAGATTTTTCATGTTTTATCCAGAAAATGCAGTGTTTGTGTGATCTAAAGGAAAATTCCCAGGAAAGAAAAAAGGAACAACTTATAGTGAGTAAAATGAGGATGCTAAGGGATGAAGACTAGGGAGGAAGGAACTGTAAAAAAGGAGGAAGAAAACTGGGACCAAAAATTGTCCATTATAGTGGGAAAACATACACCTCTATTAAGCGACATAGTCAAAAACTGCAATTTCATCTAAAATTATTCAATTAAACCAAGGCAAAGATCTATGCCTTCTGGAAGTTCTTACTCAACATGAAAAAGTTAGACAAAAGCAATAATCTTAGGTTCAGTAGACAATGATCTATGGTAACATTCAGCTGTCAGCTTCACAAAGTATTCCTATACCTATGCCAATATCATTGACAAAAAAGACATTTTGGCAGCACCCACCAATAAGTAAACTGAAGCAGCTGATACATATTCAACACACAATGATCTCTCTCTCTTCCCATGATGTGGCCTAGCTGAGAACAGTCAGCATGAGAGGAAAATCTGAGTGCAGGAAGAAAGGGTTCTAGGGATTTAATATGTGGCATCACTTATTCCAAGCTCATCCTGGCAGAACTACTCCTCCCAAATACTGGAGATCACTTGCCTGCTGTTGTCTCTGAACTCAGAAGCAATAGCCCTGAAGCTGTCCCCCCTTGTGTAGTTTGGTTCACATTTCTGTAGAAGTGCAGTCGAAATGTGGGGTCCCCCTTGGCTGCGTGTCCCTCTGCCACGCGCTGCGTATACATGACTGATGCGCCTGTCTGGGGGCTGCTTAGAAACCTGCACTGGTTCGACCTCCTGGTGTCTGGAGGTGGAACTGCTTGTATCAGCACTGCAAGGCTCCAGGTGCATCTTCGAGAAGAGCAGGGATGCTATTCCCGACCTGTTAAAAATTAGTGGCTGTCATTTAAGGCACGTTTTATCCTTTTCTAGGCTATCACTGTCACTCAAAAGCAGCACCTGTGCCCCTTCCTGCATTTCCTCTTCCCTACCCTGCTCCTGCAGACACCAACACCTGTACAGGAGAGCAGGCAGTCTAAGAACACCCCTCTGGTTCCTGCCTGCAAAGGCTGCTGCCCTAGCCAGCCTGATCCTGCTTCCCATGTGCTATGGAAACTGCTTGTACCTGCACAAGGGACCAGGCAGGACTCCTGTTCTCAGAGGCAGCACTGACTTAAAGCTTTTCTTGAACTACAGACTGATGGCTGCAGTCCATCTCCAATAAATTCTTCTTTGGTTTAAAATACATATCCTGCATTTTCTTCCCTGAGCCATCAAGTGACTTGGCTTAATCCTCCATCACAGGCACATCTCAGCAAGGTGTCTAACTGATGTCTCTGAAGTGTTCAAGTTTCTGCTTGAGCGCCAACAAAATTTTTTTGAATGCCTCAGTATCAAAGGTGCTACACAGGATCTCATTTTTAATTGGGTACAAACTGCAAGAAGAAAAATAAGAACAGTAAGTAACAGTTTTAAGCTATTGAAAAGCAATTAAAGCAACAGCTACACTGAAGAATAAGTTGCTTCTAATAAAGAAAGGAGAAAAAATAGTGCAGCAGCTCTATACAAACTATAGCCAGCTTGTAATTCAAATACTGATAAAGAAAAGAAAATTTGTGCCCTTGGTGACAGTTGTTCACGTGACAGTTGCATGAGTCTTTATTTTTCAATCTAATGAGTATTATTTTATATCAAATACATTTATTGGAGCAGCAGCAGCTACATTCTACGTCTATCTTAACTGAGGAAAAGTATGTGGAAAGCACTATTGTATAACAGCATTAGATCCTTGCTGTGCGTTTTGTAGGGGTTTCTTCAGATCACTACAGGCCATTAACCTTTCACTTCAGGTAAGTAATGAACAATGACTCCTCCAACAAAGGAAATCAGCTGTGTTACCAACGGCAACTCCACTTTTAAATACATGCACCAACCCCCTGCACATGCACTTATTATTTATTTATTTTTAAAATCAATACTGGTATGAAATGAGAAAGGTTCCCTTTGGCTTCACCTTGAGCTGATAATGAGCAAACCCTCCGTGAAGTCTGCTCCCATGGAAGTCTTCCTTAATAGCACTGATTAAAAATAAAATGAAGTTTGTACTTAGGAAGCAAGATGTATTGCTTCCTGCTCTCCTTCACCAGGGTACCTTGTAATTGGACCAGTGCTAATTGGACACTTTGGCCAAACAATTTAATTTAAAAGCGGAAAAAACACCCCACTCCAATTTCCTTTGGTTCCAACAGAGTCAGTGTCATTGGCCAACACCAATACCCTGAACTGTGAAATCAACACAAGACCTAAATTAAAAGAAGGGGAAAGCACATGAAAACCCTGGTGGCATATTCATGATCTCACTTATGTACCAGATCAACATACATCTTCAAGCAGAACCACAAAAGTGTTTCTTATAGTACCTCCTCTGATTTAATGGGTCTTGTAACCTGCAAGTTGGGCAGAAGAGGTGCACTGCTGATTACCACAAGTTGACACCAGGGCATAATTGTTTACAAAGAAGGTGGTAAAAGCTGATGGATTCAGGACAAAGCTAGAAGAAACAGACACACTCCTTAAGGAGGTTATTTCTTTGGCAGACACTAATTGGGAAAGCCTTGCATCTCTCTGTTTTTTGCTTATATACACTGGTGAATAAACACACAATACCAGGAGCTGGAAACCTTAAGCATTAACAACAAAAAATGCAGTATTTTCCCTTTTCCACTCTGTTTCATTCCATCTGTTAATTCATTCTTAACCCCTGTGCCCTTAAGTCTTCTCTTCCCTTCATCATTCCTCCTATTAGCAAGGCTTCCTCCCCTCCAAAAGCAGCAGATGTGAGCTACTTCCTTTTAAAATCTCCTTCCAAAAACAACTTCCTCCATGAAGCGGGCATACAAGAGCCCATCTCAGCAGAACAGGCAAGAGCCTGAGAGGTGCTGGAGAACAAAAGAGAGTCAGAGAAGAATCTACCTAGTCGCTGTGTTTTCTCTATGGCAAACCCACTAAAAAGGACACACCAGAAAAACTGCATCTGACTACTTCCTTCCTTTAAGTCCATACACTAGCATTCACAATTAGATTCTATTTATAAATTTTAAGATAGGTTTTATTCTACAGTGTTTAATAGGATGGTATAGTTCAGTTTTCTACAAAATAGTTGTAACATTATTGAGGCAACAAAGTACAGTTGCATAATGCCTTGATGTATTTTATTAGAACTTTATTCATACTTCTTTAATATTCTGCACACAGAAACTAGAGAGCTGAGAACTGCTGATGGGCTGCATTTCTAAATTCTGCATTGCCTCAAATACTAGCTCAGTCAAGATTTTAAAAAAATCATAATTAAAAGCCTCGAGAGATCAGAGAGACTGCTATTCTCATCTGTTATGGAAAGACATGCAGGAGAGATTTCTGATTCTTGCAAAACAAAATCCATGAGTCCAGAACACCCCTCCTTCTTCTTTTTTATTTTTTTTTCCCCCATAGAATAAAGCATGTAATGGCAATGTAGACAGGGCTTGACTTACTTACAACACATTTTGTATTTTTAGACTTTCTGTCATGTGAATGTAATTAATTTACCTCCAATCAATCACTTCTGTATAAACAGTTCCACACTGTACCTCTGGATTCCACATTAATCATTGTTCTGAAAGATCATTTAATTGCAGCCAGAATTAAATACATCACAGTATTTCTCCCAAATTTTTGTGCGATCTCCCCAGAACTTCCTGCCGTGCTCTAGGTTTGTATGAGCACCCTTTCACCTCCTTAATATTTAGAGAAGCTCTGCCTGCAGAGTAAGATACAAATATAGATTTCTGCTGTTCAGGCTGCCTGGTAACCACATATACTGGCTACCTCCTCTCCCTAACTTCTTCAATGTGTTTTGCAAGAGTTTAAAAAAGCACGATAACATCCAAATATTTGCACAGGCAAGATTTTGAAGATCCTTCCAGTTTTCTTCCTCTGTACATCCAGTTCATCGTCTTCCAACTCAAGATGAAGTCGGGTTGATTGGGTGCTCTCAACTGTAGCTATAGCTTTCAAGTAACATCATTTCCCCCTGAAGTTTAAACACTGGTATGCCATGGATCTGAGAGTAAATTTTCAACAACAAAGGTCTCAAAAGAGACCCAGCCATGAATGCCAGGCTTCAGCGACACTGTCAGAAGATTGAAGAATAAGTCTAGTGCAACAGGTCTAACAGTTATTCCTGCTTTTTATCTATGTTTTTGGAAAAGAAAGCAACCTACCAAGTTTTTATTGTTGCTTAAATAAAAAGAAAAAAGCAGAAGTCACCTACAAAAACATCTGCATCAAGCAGGGTTTCACATCACACGGTGTCTTGTAACTATTAGACTGAGTCTTATCCTTAAGCTACTTCTCTGCCTCCCTTCTTGGTCTCAGAGAGGGTTTTCCAGACTGAAACCACCAAGCAGTTACACTGCAATGACAGAGTGCTTCTAGAAAAGCAGTTTCATTTGCTCAGGGTGTTTTGGTTGGATAGTGCAGCTGTCATCATCCCCCTGATGTAACGCTGTGGTTCTTAAAAGCTACCATTTACTGCCACAGCAGTTGCTACGCCAACATGATGACCATTAGTCATCACGTTTGGTGCCCAGTGCCAGGATAAGAGGCCATGGGCACAAACTGCAACACAAGAGTTTCTATCTATACACTTCTGCACTGTGCAGTGATGGGACAAGTTGCTGAGATTTTGGAGTCTCCTCCTTGGAGGTCTTCAGAAGCCGCCTGGACACGGGCTTGGGCACCCTGCTCTGGGTGCCCCTGCTCCAGCCAGGGCTCCAGCTGGGCCAGATGGCCTCTGAGGGCCCTTCCCACCTCAGCCATTCTGTGATTCTGTGATTATTGTGAAGAATTCGTCATTAATTTACATTCAGAAACAATCACAGGCTTCACTGTGGGCTTCTAGCCACTGCCTACCAGACCTCCAAACTTGCTCCCATTCAGGTTAGCAGTGCATTTTCATTTCAGTCTGGAGAAAACTTTTAGCATCAGTTGCTAAGAGCCTCACTATAACTCTCTCTCCCTTTTGCCTTATCCCTTAGCAGACATTTTCTCAGATATTACCAAGTATTAACACAACTGTACTACACGAGGTAAAGCTGACTTCATATCAGCACGTATGGACTCACTGGGCTATGATGCATTCAGATTTTGCTTGTAATAGTGAAGAGAATGGCGCAGAGTAGAGGGTTTTATTGAAAACTGCTATTTATTTCCAGCTATATTCCCCAAAGAAAAAGCAATTTACTACAAGATGCTGGAGGTTCACTAAGCAAAATGGAGTAAAAGCAGCAGATACAGGCCTAGTAGTCTGTAACAGGAAACTCAAGCATTCCTGCAGTACTACAAAAAAATATAAAGAAGGTGTGCACACAACAGCCAACTGCAAAAGATACAGATGTCTGCATGTTCTATTAAGGTGCCTGGGGATACATGTGGTGGAGACAGATACTGCAACATCAGTAGCTGTGGTTTAATAACGGCCAGTGGCTTACACACCTGTTAACAAGGTGGGTGACCACTAGCCAATAGTTCGGTGTTGCCAGAGGTTTTCTTGGATGTCAGCTAACAGCAGAGAGTGAACAAGAGGCTGGTGAAGGAACACGTCATGGCTGTCTCTGCTTTTCAAAGCATCTTCCACTCAAAAAGTGATGCAACAGCCTGTGCCTCATTAGGAACACTGGCGAATGTGGACGTGGCCTATGTGACAGTTAATTCCACAGACAATAAATACAAAATATCTCTTTCGTACAAGTACCATCACAAGATCAGCAAGCATGTGTCAGGAATTACTGAAAGAACTGTGCTATTTTCTGACTCCTTTATTCCACATCAAACAGCTCTGTGAAGAGGTGTGCAGAACTAGCTAACTTTGTGTGCTGGAACAGTTAAGCTTCCTGCACTCACAAGGAACGGCATTGTGCTGCTTTGCAGAAGGGCAAAAATAGACTCAGACATCTTCCAGGGAATTGCCTAATGCAGAAGAGGCACCCTTCAAACCCAGTTTTTAGAAAACAAAGGCACGGCTGTGATTATTTTCCTCACGTAGTAAGAGTTACATACGCTCTTCACATTTTCCTCTATGTATTTATTTTGGAATGCAACTTCTTTTTCCTTTAACGGTTTCCTGTGTGACAAATGGTGAGCTGAGGGGAAAGGAGCTTTGATGAAGATCCCCAGCCTGCTTCTCCCTGCCATGCCTTACTAAAGCCACACCTGATGTTATCGAGTCCTCAGCAGGCACAAGGTGCCCCCAGAAACTCTGCTGGTCCAAAACTCTTTGCCTGCAGCGAGGCAGCCTGCTACAGCCTCTTACACCCACTTCAGGCAATGCCTGGTGACCATGCAAGACACACAGCAGGGCAGAGGCACACTCCTGTTATAATTTTTGTTCTAAGTTTGGGGTTTGTTTCTGAAAACCCCAAGATATTAATAAGCCAAAGGGTGTTCCCCCATCCTTTAGAAAAGACACTCATCATATGTAGTGTGATTACTTGACAGAATCAAGCATAATGCTTTGATGTGTCCTTCCCAACCTGAAATGTCACCTGTACTACATACTTTATGACTGAGCATAATGACAGAGAGGAATTTTCATGCAGCATTAAGAAAAGTGCGACCGAGATTAAAGTGACAAAATCCCCACCCTGTGCTGAGTGCTGGCAAAATGCTGCAGCTTCAAGGGACATCACTCCTACACCTAAATACCAGACTGCAAAGGTATGAATGATGATTGATGCTCCCTCACTAGGGGATCAGCTTAAAGAGTTGTGGAGCGAGGACTCAAGCACAGCTTTATGTGACTGAGCAACACAGGTGACATAAAGTACTTGAAATCCCCTTAGCAAGCACCATCTGCAGGCAGGCACAGAAGCGTAACTAGAATTGAACAGACAGCAAGTTATACGGTCTGCTTTTCCTTCCCATCCAAAGCAGCCATCTTCTGCTCTACTGCAGATACCTGCAGCTACGGGGGATTCAGGAAATTAAATGAAGAAATGCAGAAATGAAGCACTGACCATTACTTCTGCCAGACAGGTCATTCCCCCTGCAGAACATAAGGCAGCACAGATCCTAAATGCTTGCTGGAAACCTGCGACACAACAACACTGCAGGATAAAGGGTTACCTCAGCAGCTCTTTCACCTGTTACCATTGGAATTATCAGTGTGGTATTTTATGTTCAACTCTCAAAAAAGATTAAAAGCCACAAAATATTTGAGTGGAAGGCTGAAGATATAAATAAGTAAAAGAGAAAGCAAAACCAAGCAAGGAATTAGAAGTTGAACACAGCTGAGGACGTTAAGTCTGTACTATGTAAAGCTTTTAGTCTTTCACTTTCTGGGGTTGAAGGTAAAAGAGTATTTTTTATTAAGTTTAAAAACAAACCAAAACCCATTCTTGTAACAAATCGTATTTGCACAGTTATTAATTCCACTACAGTCATATTGCGAAACATGTCACCTCTCAGAATTACCCACACATTACGAGAAATGTGTGATACTTGCTGTTTCGGATTAACTTTAAGGGATGTAAAATGTCTTCAGTTGCATCTACTTATAAATCATTTGTTTTTATAAACACGCATAAATAACAATACCTCACGGAGCTAACATTTCATTGGTTGACATAGCTACCTGAAGTAAATGGAAATATTTTGTTCTTTCAAGAGAAGAGTAGTTTCACAATATGACTGAAATGCCTGCTACAGGTTCTCTGAGAAGCAGAGGGATGAAGGTGGGCTACAAATTCATTTCTGGACACCACATCTCTACAAACACCAAGCACTGATAGAAGTGTTCTTCTCTTCAAGAACTTGTCCTACATGCATTTGTACAGCAACGTAAGGAAGTAACTTATGTAGACAGGGGATCTTGGAGATTTTAGGCAAACAGCAACAAGTTAGCTGACTGTGGCATCACCCACAGACAGCCCTGTGATGCTGCAGATGTTTGATTCCTGTCGTGCCTGGACATGGAACCAACAAGTGCTGTGGATGTTTCACCCATTCCCAGCAAGCAGCCAAGTGATCTTCACTGTCACGAGATGCAGAGGTAAGACTCATGCTGGTGCCCCAGGGGGGAGGGAAAGAAGTTATTACAGGCTACAAGTTGCAACAGCAGGGAGGGACTTCTGGAAAAAGATCATGTTTGGAACACTGACACAGAAGTGATCTATGAAATGAAAAACTGGAGTAAACCACTGCAGCCATAATAGGGTAGATCAACATTTTGTGTGCTGATGGGTTGGCACTAATGGTAAGTGCAGCAGGGCTGGCTGACAGAAGTGTGAAGTGTCCCATCTCCATCTCCTACGGACAGTTATCCAGCACCAGGTGGTAAGAACAACGAGGGAAAACAGTGCTGAGAGATGAAAGAAAGGAACCAGACCCAGCAGTGTTTGTGGTTCTATCCATAAAAACAAGCAGAAGTAAGCTGGAATACTGCCCAGACCTCTGGTCTTTGAGTTTCCTTATGAGAACTGACTCAGCTTGGTTAAGATCTCAATTTGCCTCAAGGCTTACGAGTCTCAGACATGACCTGCAGGACCATGAGATCTCAAAGCAAAGCCCAGAAGGGAAAACACATTCATGGGATTAGTCTCATCAGAACAAGACTCACTCTACTAGCACAGGAGGATGCAAGGTCACATAAGAAACAACATCATCCTAGTAACCAGCAGGAACGTGTTCAAGAGTGAGTCTGCAGGATGTACTTCTGCAGGGGAGTGGTACATAGAGCAGAGACCTAATGTCAAGTAGCAGGGTGAGGAGGACAGCACTGATCCATGACTCCAAAAAATGATGAAAAGGAACAGAATCAGAATGAATACAAGAGAAAACTCAAAGCAGAATGAGCCCTCCTGCCCCTAAACTCCAGCTTGAGCACAGGGCACTTAGAAGGAACTGCAGAGCCATAAAAATTTTGCTTTACATCAACTACATCTGTTTGTTATTATAGTTATCAACAGGACATTGCTGGGGACTATTTCCCATGGATGAGTGTGCTTTTAATAGAACATATAACAGCATGTCTAGAATGCCAAGTTTCATAGTGACTTTAACAAATGTTTTATGTAAAAACTGAGGAGTAAAAAATAGTTGTCTAAAATGCCTATAATTCAACTAACTCTCCTGCAAATACCCACACATCACAGACCATTTATCAGTGGCAAGGCTTCAAGCTTGGAATGATAAAACACTGACTGGAGAAAATAAATGGGAAAAAGATGTCCTCTTGCTTTTCTGCTTTGGATGTGCACATTGCTAGACCTTACAGGCTTTGTTTAGTTGTTTTGTGCAGGGGATCAGAGTTCTGTTTTTGTGTGTGTGTGTATGAATATGAACACACATGGCAAAGTTCAGTAGCTACACAAACAAGCTAACAGGACTTTTAAACTACTGAACTATTCCTCAGCTTCCAATGTTTCCACTCCTTGCTCCTTAAAATTCAATACCAAACCATTGAACAATTCTGTATTTGCTTCAAAGAACATCTGACTGATGAGAAGAATGACACATGATGGTATGCCCAGGAAGCCCCTTGCAGGGTAACATGCTTCATCTTTCCTACTGGGGAAAAATATTGCTGTAATGACAACAGCACCGTCTAGCAACAGTAGATCCTCAAGAGTGGAAATTCTAGGATGCCACTGCAGCATTTTCGACCTGTTGGAGGGCTGCATAGATCTGCTGTTTTTTATCTCCCCCAAGTGGTCAAGAGAGTTCTAAGTCTGCTTTAGAGAAGCAGTTTCTTCTCTAGAGCATCTTTACAGAGTCAGATGAAAAGGCTAGTGGTGGAACAGAAAAACTCTGAAGCTAAACAAAATAAAAAGATCATTAAGGAGGTAGAAAGCCCAGGAAACATTCAGTCTCAGAAGTAACACAGTTAATCCACATATCCCCACTTCCCCCCTAAATTTAATTCCTGACTCCCTTTCCAACATACTACTGACTAAAGCACAACCTGAAATAGTATCCATGTTTGACAGTTTACAAGTGGGTTTAATCACCTTAGTACAGGTTTACTAATAATTTATAATCCAATTCGTCTTTGAAATAACTCATATTTCAAGCACCTGACATCAGAGGTATCTGAACTAGTATAATCTCGTTGCAATTAATAGCCTCAAACCATTCAATTGCAATCTATCACTACTTCCCAAAGAGCATTGATTACAATTACATTCCATTTTTCTGTAATGTCTCCTCTAAATTTTAGTAAGTAAGCAACTATCCCTCACCCTTTCAGTTATATGCATTTGTTTAAAAAGGGTTTGGAAAAGAGTATGGAAAAAGGAGATCTTTATTGTTATTGTAACTATACTCTAAATCTGTTATATACGTTAATGTGGTTGTAGGCCAGTTTAGATGGGATATCAACAACTGTCCTCTAGTTTGCACTTTCCTTCAGTCATTATCATTCGTATTCACGAAAAATAGTTTACGTTCCTGGAAGCTAAAAGCCTCTCTTTATTCACAGGACAATTACACCTCTGGCTATATCATAAATTACCTACATTCTCAGGACAACATACTTATTATAAACTTCATCTGGAGGAACAACCCTAGATACGAGAGAAGAAATTTGGTTTTGTGCCTGATAATTACTGAAAATGCTTGGCTGTTTAAGTTACAGAGAGAGCTATTTATACATGGTTGTCAAAACTGATTAGGATCACTATGAAATCTTCCCATCAGTGAAAAATTTGAAATAGTGAATTTCCAGTGGTGTTTGTGCTTACTGCTCACACACATTGAATTTCCCAAGAGAGATAAATGCAATTCTGTGATTGATCTTCCCAAAGAAAGGTCTAGCTGGAGGCAGCTGGCTTGGGCTGGGAAACAACAGTCACCAAAAAGGCATCTTTCTCATTATGACAGGCAAATGTGGCATTGAAAACGATATTAAAACACTTTGCTTGCCCTGTCAAAGCTGTCCCTGCAACTAGGAGGAAACACACACAGCTTTCCACAAACTGAAGTTTAAAACTACATCTCACCTTCTTCCATTGGAACAAAACAAACCAAAAAACTAAGAAGTACAATTTTGCGGAAACAAGTTATAAATCAAAACTTTGGCTTTAGGCGTAATCTGGTGGATCCACTACTGTTTTATGTCCATGGTACTTCTGACTTTTTAAAGTGTTGGTTTCTGCTATAGCTAAGATTGAGGAGCTCTTTCAATCAGACTCCTGCTCACATCCTGCAGAACCTTTCAGAAAAAAAATCACCATTCCTATCCACTATTTACATGTTCACTAAAATTTTCCAGCCTTTATCCGTTTCCAAAGCGGTATTTTCTCCCAGGAAGCATGTGCAAGATTCAGTAAGGAATATGGTAAAGAAAGACCCACGAAGAAAATCTTCTGATTAAAAAAATATTTTCATTTACTTTGATCTTAAGCAACAAATGAAAACATGTATGCTTAAAATCTGAAAGATCAACTGCGTAAAAATGTCTAACTGCTACTTAAATGTCACTTTCTACACCAAAAACAATCTGAAGCACAATACCAGAGAATAGTTGTGTGACCACTTTTAAGAAGGAGCAACAGAAATCACAGGTTTGACAAGTATATACTACGATCAAATTAAACACTGCTTTTCAACCCTGCATAATTTACACATACAGAATTTGCTTTTTAAACAATACTGGCATTTGGGACCTGTTTATATGAGAAGAAAAATACACGACATTACTCCTGTTCAAGTTCCCTAACTCTCTGTGCATCTATACAATAACATTATCCTTATATCATTGCTAGTAGTTGTAAAGTCTCTCTGCAACCACTTCCTGTCTAAGAGTACAGAGCCCATACATAAAAGAACAAAACTAAAAATAAAGTGCTAACACACTTAGGGGTAGGTTTTAGTTCTGTGAACTTAATGAATGAGTTACTGCTGATGCTTGTTAATATAGCAGTAGAAATTGTATTAGCAATAGCAATTCAGGAAAGAATTGCAGGGGTTTCAAAAGCCTATGTGAACTGTCTTTCTGGCCTTCAGCCTTAAGAAAAATCAGCAGTGCTTAAATACAACCAAGGAGAACCACCACTGCATCTCACTTTGTTCACACCGTTTTTCCTCTTTCACACTTTGTTTTTCCTCTTTTGTGTATAAGATACTTTTTGCAAAAAGACCTGATCCTTAGCCAGCTACATGTCCCAGTACCCCTTAGACAGGGGGACTTCACGCCCACCATACAACAAACACTGGGCCATGGAATTGGCTGCACCAACAGCTAGTTGGGTAAGTGGCTTTTCAGTATTATTATATTGCACGTTTTTACCACATACATTTTACAACGCATTTGTATGCTGGCTGTGTGTAACTGAAAAGCTGGGCAATATAATAAAGAAAAATACCACTTACCTGACTTTCCATAATTTGGTCTACAAGATTTCAGAGGCCTGAGTCTCACTAGCATGCTAAACATTGGGATGTCACAGTACAGCAAAGAGTCAGTCTTTTGACAACGCAGAATGTCATGTAGCCTAAGAAAAAAAAATTACAAAGGATTTTTGCTTCTCTAAAGGAAAAAAACCTAGACTTGTGTTTGTGGAACACGCATCACATATGATGAACTGAGAAAGAATTTCTGTTAAATTCTTCACAGCTTAGCTACATTATTTTTCTTCTGTTAAACGAACCTCTGTAGTCTTCCTTCCAATGAAAGAGAAAAAGGAGTGGTTCTTTCTCTCTGCATACCACTTCTATATATTCCTTCAAAAAAGATTCACCAATTTTTCCCATATGTTTTTCCTATATGTAATTTTTCTGTAATACTTCTAATACAGGCAACATTTTCTAAATTTCTTTGTACCATGTTTGGGAGAAGAAATAAGGGCAGAAGAATTGGAGGAATTCCACAGCCAGATACAGAAAAATGTCTGTCAATTACAAAAATTACTGTTTCTAAAGCTACAATTTACTGTACCTTTATAGCTCTGTTAGAGTGTTTGGTCAGGTTCATATAACAAGAATAAAACTGACAACAAACAAAAGCTCCCCAAAATGTATTTAGGAATGCACAAGGCCTAAAGGTGCCTTGATAGTCTATGCTGCGTAAAGTTAATGAAAACATGACTTATAAAGGGCAGGACAAAACACAAACAAATGAACTAACCTAAAAAGCCCTACCTGATTCCACAACAGTGAATTGAAGTGTGCTATAAATAAAATCTATGCATCAAAGTAAGGAAAAAAATTAAAAAGTCAGTCACCCTTTACATATCAAGGCAATACGAACAGATTTTCTGAAACATTGATATATAAAAACAACAGTAAGCTCTCTAGGATCCTCTTAGTGCAATGAAAGCAGAACTCTAAAAAAAAAAAAAAAAAATCAACTTTAACTCTATCTAGGAATCAGGCCAGACAGATACCTAATGCTCAAGTCTACGGCATCATTTGATAAGGTGTAAAAAAATCTGCTACAGACCAGTTTATGGAGGTAAAGTTCAGCCACCTTCTGACAGAGGTCAACTGAAAGCTAGCTTTACAAGTGAAATCAATAAGAAAATGATTAAAATTTCTAGCCTGACATCATCTGTGTATTGGTGATTGTAAGGTACTGTGGATTCTTGCAAAATAACAGTATGTCTTACAATGCTTCCCAATACCTTCCCATTCAAATAAATAGGCCTGTATCATGTGGAAGCTGGATTAGTTGTTTTCTCAGGCTAGCCTACAGCAATACATTTTCCCGTGACATTACATATCATACCAGTTAATAATTCTCCACTTCTGCATGAAGCCCAGTTCTGATTTTGCAAAGATCCATGCCAGTGAAATAGCAAAGGCTAGACTCCAGGTTCATATACAATTCTACACAAATCCATATCAGAATCGAGAATAAAATATTATTCAGCATTAAGAAACCACAAAAACCCAACGTGGTTTTAATGTCTGGCCAAAATCTTTCTGCGATAACCAGGAAATTCATTACTAATACTCACAAGTTCCTGTAGAATAATTTGCGAGGTACCTATAGCTTATTATGGCTTCCAGACATGGAAGCTAACTTGGAGCAGAGGAAGGACAAAGTAAACCTGAATTTCTTCATAGGAACTAAACTGACCTCTTTAGGACCCTTGAGAACAAATTCAAAACTCTTAAGAACTTTAAATCCAACCACGGTAAGCTCTCTAAAGCAAAACTGAAAAATCCAAAAGACATATAAAAGAAAAAAAATAATATAATAATAATAATAATTTTTCTTTCCTAAAAGAAAAATATACTCACAGCACCCAACACCAAAAAGGGTCTTCATATTATGCATGCCTTAAAACACCTTTGTCATATATGCAATTGCAGAATTACCTGTTTTAAAAAGGGAGAATCCATCCAAGACAACAGGTAAAGACGAGAAGGATAAACAATGTTCTATATCATTGAGGTTTCTGGCAAAACCACAAGTAAAATGTATTATTGTAAACCTCTGTTCCTCAAAACTAAACATGTGGTTATCTCATCCTTTTCCAGTATCTCAGGTATGCAGAAAAGAACTATAATACGTTCCGTAAGTACTCACCACACTCCCACTCAACGATAGAGCAAAGGGATTATATTAATTTTACCCTTGCAAAATTTCGTTAATACTACTGAAATGTTTTCTTTCTTCTCAGGAGAGAGCTTCTTTCCCATGTCATGTTCTTCACATCTACTCTTTAGCCATGGAATTGCTCTCCTGTTTTTGGCAAGTACCACTTAATATCACTTCCTGCAGAAATACTCTATAGATCACTAGGATTTTCTGTCACAAGACTACGGCTCTTACACGTGGGTTTCAATCTTTCAAACAAAAAGGCTATGTCAGCAACTGTGCTACCACAGGAGAAAAATCTGATATTGTTCATTAAGAGGCATGTTACAACAGCACATTTTCATTGCCTTACAGTCAGCGCTCAAAGACGGCTTTGAAAGAAATAGGTTCCCATCAGAAAGGATGACACAGCAAACACAACCCTCTCTTACAACTCCTCTGCTCACTGTGAGAACCAGAGGTTCCTCTCACAGGGAGTCATGGAAGAGCTGTCAATCTGCGAAATGCACAGTGGTACCAGCATCCTTCCCACCCGCAGGTGGTACAGGATTTCTGCACCCCACGCCACAGCTCTGGGACAGAGACCCTCAGTGACTCCAAGCCTGGAGCAGCTCTGTACTCCTCCTTCTTTCCAGAGAAGTGCTGGAAGTGGCAGGTGTGGGACAAGGAAGGGACGCGGCCTCCCATGGGCAGGGAAGCAGAGAGACAGGGATGGGCTGAGCAGCAGCACAAGCTGTGCAGAGCCACTGCCTAGATGCTGCTGTTCGGCGTCACATGAACTTGGGATTGGTTTGCTGCCCATCTTGGTAGTATTGCTTTCTGCTACAGAACTGTAAGCCTCTTGTCTTTTATTTTAGTCAGTAACAAATGGCAGAAGAAAGCCAAAGTCATCGCGCTGTTACCTACAACACAAAAAGGCAGTATGCTAAAAACTAAATGTTCTTAGAAACCAAAGCTTTAGTGCATTGTTGCAATTACTACATTACTAATGAAATGCTTAAATCTAAATCTATAGTGCCACAATACAGGGTTTTTTTTTTAAAGGGATTTTTCCATCCCTGCTATCCCCAAATCTCCCTATGTTTTCACAACCACATATAAACAACAATAGTGAATTTTCAAACAGACCATTATTCCCAAACCTGAATCTCGGCTCAAAACCCAGTGGAAATGTTTTGCAATAAACATGTTTCTAAAAATGGCCAAATACATCTGCACAGCACAGCACAGATTTTAATAAAGTGTGTGAGCTTTTCCTCAGTGGGATACTGAAAACAGCATTTCAGCATAATTTTAAACACAGCCTCCTAAATACGATAATAGGGCATAGGTATATCAATGCAAAGAGTGTCATCAGCTCCTTCTCCTCTCCTCGAGTCTTCAGGCTCTTGAAGTGCATTCTTGCCTTACTTAATCCAAAACCAATGCAGATGTGAGACAGAGGCTGGCAGAGCAGACAGCTGGATCAGGGCAGATGTGGCTTGGTATTTCAAGACCTGTAGCCCTCTGCCTCTTACAAACAACCTTCTTTTGGCGGAAACCTCTTCTCTGTTTTTTCCCCTTTGAAGATATGACTTGAAGGAGAGTAAGACTTAAAGTTTAAAATCATTTGGAGGCGAATGAGCACATATAGGACAAAGAGAAGAGAGCACAGCACAATGCAAAATAAGGACAGACTACACAGACAGGAACAGAATTGCAAGAGCAGCTTCAGTGGAAGCAAAATCTCTGTATCCACAGACATCTTCATGATGAGTGCTGAGTGCAGAAACAGCACATGGAATGTTTAACTGCTTTGTTTGCATTTTACCTTCAGATGAATCCTGGGACAAAAAATTATGCCAGGAAACGAACCCAGCTGATCACGTGACAGTTACCAGGTCTTGCTAGGGTTTGGGGTAGATGTGGGAAGACTGTCATTTCCACATCAAAAATATCTGCATTTGATTCCTTTAATTATAGGATTACCTCCAGCACACGTATTGCTTAAATGGATCCCAGTGACACAGAATTTAAGACGTCCCCCTCAAGGTCGTTTCTACCAACTGTCCTGCTTGTCCAATACTGTTAATAAAAACAACAACCAACCAAAGAGAAACACTCACAAAAACAAAATAAAACAAAAGAAATCAAAGAGAAATCTGCAATACCCCTATTATTACTGTGGGGAAATGGCACTGAAAGATAAATTGTGTTTAATGAGGAAATCAAGCTCTTGGTTCTTCCAAAAATGACAGATGGTACTGGGAAGTATTTAATGGCTTTTACTGCAAAAAAACGATCAGATCTCCAGGGTTCACAGTAGTAAGCTGCTCAACACCCTTCTCATGAGACACTGTACACTGAAGAGAGAAAAATTTGCAAGTATGTGTAACAGTATCACGAATTAAAAAACCAGGTTGAAACACTACCTTTTCCCTCATCACAAACTCAAACCGACTCAATCTTTATTCTCTGTGAAAGGAAGAGATGAAACTTTGCAGTGTCATCCTGATGAGAAAATAAAAACTGAACTTCTGTCTCCATATTTCTAAAATAAACAAACAAAAAAACCCCACAACAACCCCCTTCCCTCCCCCCACAACCTCAGAAGTTAACCTCAGTGTGCTTCCTTACCTATTGCATCCATGTCCCATGTTCCACAGTTTGATGTGTGACTGTACAATGTAAGGTAAAATTGTTATGTGAAATTGAAATTTGTTGCAAGAGTGGACAGGGTTTTAAAATGTTGTATCAAAGCTAATAAAACAAGTGCTAAATATATGCTATTTGACAGATGTAAAAACAGACTGTTTCACAAGTGCTATTACAATCTGTACAGCACCTCAGAACCTTCAGGAGAATGGCAGTTTATATATGTAAATTGCCAAGAACTGGCAAGAATGCTGGTTTTATTTTTGCTTGTTTAACCAAATTCTTCAAAGTAACTCACCAAAGCACTGCTGAGACCCACAGGAGAACTGAGGGAAAGGCCATTCCAACCACAGACCTTTTCCCTAGATAGCTCAAGTCAGATTATTAGGTTAGTTGAAAAAAGTCATGCGACATAAAGGGCTATCTGATTATTCACTCATGTTTCTATGGTTAATATATAGACAAAATATTATAAATTAAACCTGAATCCCAAAAGACTTTATAACAGAAAGTCAAGTCCAGATCCATCAAGTGATCTAGACTCTGATCTTTTTAAAGCACAGCCTAACTACTAATTATAGCAGGAACTCTCACACACAAATGTTTCATTATTTAACTCACAAAGCAACAATGTGATCATGTGTCACAATGATTCAGAGCAATGCTAACCTATTTCAGAAACTGTAAGCTCAAACCACAGCAGGATTCTGAATTAAGCTTCTTGAAGCGTTTCAGGTCAACAACATCATTTAATCCCAGGACCACACCGCTGTATTGCATCTCTGGTGCCAGAAAAGAGTTCCCTCGAACAGCAGCAGGAAATATAAATTAAAATGTATATGTCATAAATAAAAAGCAATGAGCAGTTATTGATCAGGAGTGACCTCCACATGCCTGCATGTTGGGTAGGAGAAGCTCCAGACATTGCAAAAGTGACAGTTTTGATCACTGAAGATCATGAAACATGCTGGCACTGTGGCATACATCCTTACAGCACTACATGATACATGGCTTAGAGTAGAAATAAGGAATTAAAAAAGGAAAAAAAAAAAAGAAATGACAAACAATAGAAAAAGGGTGAAATGTTACAACTGAAGATCATCATCTGTTGTTCCTTTTAACTACTGACACAGGCATTTCAGAACTGGAATTACTTTTGTAAAACATCTTTTGTTACTTCTCATTTCTAATCAACTGCCTGTGAACAACAGAACACATTCAACTGTACATGGATAGCTGGCTGAATATGCAAACAAGCAGCTGAATGCTAGTAATTTTCTTCTGTTACAGTCAGGGACTGCCTTGTTTGACAGCAAGGGATGCCATGAGCAGTGAACTGTAAATGCCTCCACGTGCTTGGACATGCACAACATTACTCCACGCATGATACTTGAGATAGGAAATTCTTACTCCTGCGGAAAGACAGAGAGAGCAAGGGGAAGATAGTGTGCCTGGAGATGAAGATGGGCAGGTGCAAAGCCAGTCAGGGTGCAGAAGCCAGATATGGGGTACCAGGCAGGAGCATTCAGCTATGATCAGGCTGGCCCTTTAAAACTGCAAAGTCCTGAGCTACTGTCGTGCTGAGGGAGGAGAACAACTTATGGTGAGGTATTATTACATCTGCTGTCTCTCGCAGTTGCACAGAATTACACAGAGAACCATGATCACAGCACGCTGTATTTGCATTTATTTACTGCACTGATCTACTCACAATGCAGACAATAGTCTCAGATCCCCCAGTAGCATGCTAAGCATAGATTTGTATTTTGTACAAGAAATAACACACAAACCATGCTGTTCTGAGAGCCACGTTGCATAAGATCTGGTACTAATTTACAAGGGCAGGACCTCAAGTACACGTCTGAACTGCAATTTGTCAGTTATTTATGAAACATAGGGTAGTGGTTATTTGTTGCCTCTCCCCACATGCCTAAGAGAAACTCCTGGAGCTGTACACCTTTTATTCCATAACCCTGAAAGCACCAAGCCAAAATGAATCGAGCATTGTGTGTTTAGGAATATACAGAGGGCAAATCTAATGCACAAAGGTTGGATCGAAATTAAGGGAGGGATATAGAAGCCTCCAATTATTCTGCAGTGTCAGGCTCTGCTTTGATTCCCCGTGCTGGAGAGGCTGAGGAAGGCATTACTATAAAAACATTCTAAAATGAGAAGCAAATGGCATTTAAAGCAGCTTCATTTCCTACTTAGAGTAGACTTGAGAGCAAGGGGAGCAAGCACGTAGGAAGGAGAGTGCTTGAAGAAAGAAATAAAAGCACAGTAACTGGCACTTCCCTGCAATAACATTATCAGCCTGCTGAGAGCAATTACAATAGCACAGACAGCACTTGCTTTATTGTGACCTTATTGAATTAAATCTGAGGAAAAAAACTCTGAGATTCAGCAGGGAATTTATTAGAAAATTTTAATGCCAACTTAAATTTGATCCAAAGGCCTCAATATTAAAGGTCATATCCATTACCGTACGGTGGGAAACCTTGGATCTCTGTTCCTATCTTCCACAGTTTCTCAGTTCTGTTTTCTTTTGTAAGAGCAGGTCAGAGTCTCCTTCTCTCAGCTTCACAGCACTATGTATCAGAGGTACAAGCCTGCTATTTACATTTTAAAAAGCATTAGCCAGTAAGTCAAATAAAGAACTCCAATCTTAATTTAAATGAAAAGCTGAGCACAAACCCCAAAATCAAACAGCAATGTACTCTACTGAAACTAATGTACTATACACACAATCTGATTTTGTTACCTTACGTGGACGTATAAAACACATAACTTGACCTTCATTGAATTATCTGCCGCAGCACTTCCAGATGAACTATCCTCACAATGGGAGCCAGGTGTAAATTGACAACCAACTTCCACAGAGTGGTATCAGCTGTAGTGTTTTTAAAGAAATCTTAACTCTTGATCATAGCAAACCTTTGAAACTGGGACCACCTTCACAGAAGTTTGACCAGCCGAGCCCTCAGAAGCTCCTTGTCTGTAGCCAGCAAGCACAACAGTAGCAACGGTTTTGGGCTATTTCTTCAAGCCCTTCTTCAATTCCCCTATACACAGCTTTCAGCTTCACAATAGGAGATAGACAAGCTAAGCATCTATGAAAAACAAAGTGAACTGTACAGCTCATTACTCCTTTCTGAAGGAGATACTGCTCCCAGATTTGAGGGATATCTACGTCAAGTTACTCTGCTTTCTAGCTAAAGAGTTAGGAAAGAACTAGAAACGTACATGGCCTGTGCTTTATCAAAAAGATGAAAAAACAGGACTTCTACTTTTACACTATGTGATTTTTTTTCCCAATAAGAATGTGCATTAGAGAAAGAAGCTGATGTTCCTAAATGCTTATATAATTTCAGAGCTTACACTGGAGTGTAAGCCTGTGCAGCCTGAGCTCCTAAGTGCCCAAACTATTCAGCATAAATGTGTGAAGACAAGTCAAAATCCTTGGTACCACTCTGCTCAGGTACCCTCTGAGCCAAAGAGCCATCTGTTCCTTTCAAGCTATGAATATCCATTAGGGATACTCATTACAGTTGTTACTTGCTCAGTAGACTCAGTATTCACTTGATGTAGGCTGCCTGAGGATAGGCAAAAAGTTAAAAGACCTTCCTGTATCAGGCTCACCTAGGCTTCAAAATGATCCCACCTCACAACCTGGCAGCAACAATTTCAGCATTCCCCAAATGTACTGGAAAATCTGGCAGCGGAACTAGTTTAATCTACCATTCAGTCTATGTCGGTACATGAAAATAATCTTTTCTGAACTTAATTCAGATGAGATTTTGCATTCTTCATGCTAACAAATTACATCTAATTTCATGCACGTCTCAGGTACCATAGCAGGTTTGAAACCAAAAACACAGATATAATTTGAATGCCACCACTTCTTAAACTGCAGACATGCATTCATACATCAGTATGCTGACCCAAGCGTGCCCTCCTACACTTGGATGCAAAAAGTTCCTGGCTCAGAACCTGTGCAGTGCTGTCCCAGTAACCATGTCGTACCAGCCATACACAAGGATGCCTGCTTCTGGAACTAAATATAACCTGCTCAAGCACACTACCACAAAACCCTCTATACACAACACAAATGTACTTAATCTGCCATGCTAAACAAAGCATCAGTGGTTTTGTCTTCTGAATCGCTTTACCTTTCACAAAGAGATTGATTACCCTTCTTTGCTTTAATGTGATTTGAGTTGGTAACCACTGTAATTTTGTTCCCTAGACAGCTGTATCCTACCCAGAAAAAGGAAGGGAGAAGCTTAAATAATTACTTTTAACATTTGTAAACAGTCAAGAAAATGGCTGCTACACTAGAATCAAAACGTTTAATAATTTACTTTGTCTTCACACAACAGTTAGCCTTGATGTTAGAGTACAGACATCCTAGTTTCATAGTATGCTGACAGCAAAACCTCTGGGGCTAATTTTTTTCTTTTTCTTTTTTAAATAAAGGATTTGACAGCATCTTATTTGAAATATGAAGAAATACAATATTTTAGGTTACTAGAGTACTGGAGCTGGGGTTGAGAACAATAAAGGCTACAGGAAAGGGGTAAGGCTGATCTTGAACTGAGCAAAGGAAAGGAACTTTGCATCAAGATTTGAGCATTTAAACTGGGCCTTTTTCTTCCTAGGACAGAGATCCCAGTGAATTTTTTATTCACCTTTTCTCATCATACTTGCTAACAGTGAAGTGTTTGTAAGCATCAGATATACAAATATCCTCTTCCTACCGTTTCAGTTGAAGAAGTGGAGAAGGAATATGACCAACATCTTTAATCGACTGACCTGTTGTTCTTTCCTAAAACAGGCATTTATCTTTCTAATCTCATTTTCAACTTAAGCAAATGGAGTGCCTGACTACATAAAATACCACTTCATTCTACAGCGTTTCAAATAACAATTAAGTCAACAGTTCCTTCTACAAGACAAGCAGCACTGTAAAATTCAGCACTATACTTGCAGTATGCAAGGAGCTATTAAAATAATTGATTTTGTATAATATTAGTCTAACAGTATTCATGAATTTTATCTTAATTTTAGTATGTACATGTATGTTTACTTGAAAAACTGTAGGCCACCTTTAAGTCCTAAATTAAAAAGACAAGCAAAATTACAAAGAGCACAAATAGCTTGCCCGCTTCTCTCTTTCCTTATCTGGTGTTCTGTCACACTGGCTGCTTAAAGTAAAAATAACAGCCTCAGTTATTGAGTCGTTCCTCAGTGTTCATTAGACAGGATTTTTAATTCTCAATTTGAGCTCAGTGTGGCCCCAAAACCATGGTTAGACTGACACCAACAACGTGGTCAGCATCCAGACTGTTGCCATCCATCTGTGTTGCCCAGAGAAGTTGTGGATGCCCCCTCCCTGGAAGTATTCAAGGCCAGGCTGGATGGGGCTTTGGGCAACCTGGTCTAGTGGGAGGTGTCCTTGCCCATGGCAGGGGGGTTGGAACAAGATGATCTCTAAGGTCCCTTCCAACCTGAACCATTCTATGATTCTGTGATCCTGCCAGCTTTGTGGTCCCAACAGATCCTCTCTTCCAGTTTACTGCTAGTTGGATCAAATGACAGAAAAGAGAGTGAGGCAGATAGTAAAGCGCTGTATCTACTGAGACAGACAGCATTGTATAAACTTGGAATACCATGATCATGCTTTAATTCCTGCTGTAAGCGTACTTTGGGAACCTAGGCAAATAATTTAGGTCCCAACACACCCAAATCCTCAAGTATATGCTTAAATTTCAACAGAAGTTCCCTCCGTCTCCACCTCAATACCTTAAGGACAGGCACGTGGTGAAATGCGTAGCTAAAATCAGGTGTCCTGGTCTCAGAGAGCTCACTGCTACTTCTGTAGAGCAGCAGGAGTACCAGTGATTCTCCTGCATTTTGCCTTGTTTGTGCTGCTGAGTGGGGAAATGCTCTGAGCCCTGACAAGTCCCTTGGAAGGCACAACAAACGTGCAGGTACTGCCACACTCACTAAATTGTAATAACATTAGTAAATCTACTGGTTTGAAAAGACTTTCTCTTTTTTTTAAGCCATAAAACATATCTTACACATGGTAAAAGTATTTTCCTGTCATTTCAATGGGTTCATTTTTTGGTATTACTCTAAAGCACATGACTTTGCATACCATGTTTTCTCGTCTTCCCCCTTGAGCGTACACACGAATCATTTAAAAGCAATTTACAACACGTCAAATTGCTTACGGAGACTCTTAAAAATCTAATGTATGAAGTTAACCACCAGCATGATTTATTATTGAAGTTCCACCATTATAACTTGACAATTAAGAAATATTGATAAATGTAAACACATTATTGATGTCAATTAAAAAGCACAAGATTGATTAACCTCCCAGAGGTATACTGGCACAGGCAGTTAGAGAGTAATCATCCTCAGTAAGTATTCACCACTGACAAATGTGCACAGAAATCAGACTGCTGTGAGACAAAAAGTACTTTCAATTAAAATTAAGATCATTTGGACACATAACCAAAGCATCGGGTCAACAACAACAGAAAACAACACAAATACAAACAAGATGTGCATTAATAGGAAACGCTAAATGACTAGGTCACATAACGTTCTCATTAATCATGCACTGAAAAAATACAGTTAAATATTAGCAAAGCAACTGCTCAGTAAGCGAATTACACTCGTGAAAGGAAGACTATAAATATATTATTTAGCCACTACACTGCAATGTTTATAGCTGCCCTGGTGAGGGGCAAGACCTTGCTTACAGGATAAACAATAGGTTTCAAAGCATATATTTATGTGCATTCCAGAGGTGATCAATCTATAAGGGTGAACACAAAACTCTACTCAGTAATGGTTCACTTTTTGCTGAGTGAACAGTCTAGATAGTGAACAGTCTAGATAGTGAACTATCTATTCAGATAGTATATACCTTGGAGGGTGAAGCTTACATCTGACATAAATCAGCGAGGAAAAATAATAGGAATCAATCAGTTTGTGATTTAAATGTGACTGGAAGAATGTGGCCTCCTTTTTTTCTTATTCTTTTTACTTGCTTACAGAATTAATACACTGGCATAAAGCCTGTCACCAAGATGAAGGGCACTGCAGCTACAGCTTTTAATGACCAGAGGAAAAAAGAACACCGAAAGAAAAAAAGCACAAAAAAAAAAAAAAACACCACCACCAACAAAAAACCCAAAAAACCAAACACCTTCACCTCAGAAAGCACAGAGCTAAAGACAGCAGCAATGCACCAAGGAGACTGCATAAACACTAATTAAACTTCTCTGTGTGCTCTTGTCTAGAAAACAAACTTCCTTGCTCAGACTTCCAAGGGGTGGACCAGACATACTGATGCCGGAGTCTAGCAACTTTCTTCCCAGAAGCTCAGCCTTCATCACAACTGCAGGAATCAAACACGCTTCCCTCAAATATAAGCAGCTTACTATAGACAGGATCCAAAGTACTGCAAAAAAGGTAAAAAATGAAGCATGTTCATGATTTAACATGTCCATGATAGAGCTTCGTTTGAGAGCTTTGCGTGAAGGCTACACGTATGTTTATGTGTATTGCCAAAACAAAGCTAGATCATTCCAAAGCCACCTGCCTGTAAAGTTCACTCAGATGGTACTAGTGATGGATACCACGTTTGGTGCTAACCTAGAACACAGAAGTACTCAAGGGACCCCCAGAAGATTACTGGTCTATGCAGACACGCCAGAAACAAAGAACTGCTGCTGCCTTTTTTGAAATAGTAACTTTTTTTTCTCCTCTCCAGATTTTCATTAAATGGCAGTTAACACTGGGGGGTTTATAAGCGAGTTTCATTTTGACAAGTAATTTTAAAAGACAAAAACAACTGGGATCTTAGCTATCAGGACAATGCTGCTTCATCCCTCGAGAAGGTGTGAAGAGAAAACCTCTAATTCTAATATGCTGAGGGACTGATGACTGAGCATGTGTGGAGAAAATGTCATTAAAAAAAACAAAGTATTGTACCCAGGTTTACAAGTTTAAGCAACTTGTAGGACAACAGCATCAATACAAACATCACCATCCTAAATTGCAGAATGAAGTTCAAGGGCAGTTCTGAGGTTCTAAGGCACCAAATTTGCCAAAATTCCTTCTAGAGAGAAACATACTTGCTCAGTTATGATGCTGCTGAACCTGGCATGATCTCCTTTCAAGAAGCAGTACAAAACCAGGAAGAAAAGTTTTCTCAGCAAGGAAACACAAAATATGAAACAAAAACGGTGGGAGATCAACATCAAGATCACCTTTGTAATAACAGAGCTGCTGTCTCTTTTTTTCAGAAGTCTTCAGACCAGCAATACCTTTCCTTTTCTCAGGGTCTCGCTATACTTAAAACTGGTTTACCCCACTATACCACCACAGATCTCCAGAGAGATCATCCAAAGCAAATGTAAGCTACAACACACACACAAGGCTCTTACAAGATGGTGTGTTTCATAAATAACAGACAAAATACTGCCACACTTCTCTTCCTCCTACTTGCTAAAAAAGGGTCTCCACAAATGTTTTTCTCTGCAGCAGGCTGGCACCTCCAGGAAGCCACACAGCAAGAAAAAGGAAGTTGCTCCAAGGTGAGTGTGCATTCAATGCCAGGAATCTTCAGTCCTCCCTCAGCTGGCACCACTACAAGTCAGACAGACAACTCAGCATCACAGTCAGGCCATGAAGGGGGCAGAAGTCATCCAAGCTTTGAACAGAATGGGTGGCACTTACTCTTACCTTCCCTCTTGGCCATGTTTTGTATTTGTAGTAAGATACACAGGTACTTGCAACTACTTGTCTCCTTTGGAAAAGGCCCACTTGACGCTTTGTTGCAACAGCCACCCTTGTGAGCTGCATTCAATTACCTCCAAGGCAGAAGCTCCAAGACTTGACACAAGAAAGCAGAAAGCACGAAGGGCCGAGTGGCAGATGAACACGTCTCATTGAAAATGAGATTAATCCTTGTTTCTGGGCTTTCTTCAGCACAGACTGGTTTAATCAACGCTGCTGCCTCTTTCAGGAAGCTACCAACCAGGCGGGCTGGTGAAGCTTACTCTTTTCCATGGGGATGTTTACACCTGGCGCTGATTTGATCAGATGTGACATACTGCCAAGCCAAATTGCTCGCTAGAAAGTAAGTCCTCCTCCCGTCCTTCAGACGGCCTCCTCTGTGCGTAAGATCAGGCGCTCAGAGCTCTGGATGCGTTACACAACTACTTATTATTTATGATAAGGCCCCAACCTCTCTGGATTAGCAGCTAAATATAAGTAACAAAAATAATAAAATCTCTTCATGATAGATAAAGTATTTCAAAAGCAGCTGCTAACACTCAGTCTCACATTGCAATTTTTAAGAAAAGGTTGCTGTGAATGTCAAATGCTGTGCAGCAAGCATTTCTGTTATGGCTCTTACATCCGAGAGGCAAAGCTGCACACTAACTCTGAGAGGCCTCTGCTTGCAGCCCACTTCCAGCACAGGGCCTACCTCCGTATTTAATACGGCAGGCAGAGCTGCCACTAGCAATTTAGTCAGAGGGGCAAACAACAGCAAATCATTTGTGAAAATACAATCTTGTTCTCCATCAGGAGAGCTAAATGAGAGCCTGAAGAGCAACACTGCCCTGGAGACTCACACAGGTGGAACCTGGAGAGGAACAGCACCTGAAGGTGGGCATGATGTCTGCTACGCTTCCTGCACATTCAGTTGTTAGAAATTAAGTTGGCCTGACAGCTCTGGGCTTTTGGCATCTGTTACAGAATCGCACATCTCCAAAACTATACTATCTCACATGCCAAGATGAAAACGCAGTTTGGAAAGGTTGGCTGAAGGAGATCTCACTACCAGTGTGTCCTGTGAAGGGCCAAGTTCCGATTCACCTGTTCAACTTCACCAAATCTTTTTCAAAGTGACTTCTACTCCAGTTTTCTCCTTATTCCTTCTTTCCACTTCTTCCCCACCTTACTGACATAAAACACACGTTCTCTTACACTGGAACACAAAAGCAGTGGATCTCTGAATTTGATGCCTCCTTACTTCAATTTTAGTTTCAGGCTCTTTAGCATCATTTACTAAAAGCTAAGTATCATCCATCCCTGTATTAGAATGTGTAAATGACTATGGGAAAAGAAGTGTTAAAAAAAAAAAAAAATCAACCCAAAGAGCTCTGGAATTAAAACCAAACCCAGCCCACGGCTACCCCCCTGATGCCTCCTCTCCTCCAAGTCAGCTGAGTGAAATTCAGTATTTGGCTTTGCCAACAAATTTCCAGCATAATTTTGGAACCAATCAAGTAGGAACCTATGATCTACTCAAGCAATTAAAAACTGACTACTTCTATTACAGCAGACTAAGAACAAGAAAAGTGAAAGAGGTTCATGCCAACCATTTTCACTGCAGCTAAATTCTAGACGTCACTGCCAGTATTTACAAATGGATGGATGCTTGATTACCTCCAAAAACTGATTCTGTGTAGTGATTTGATAAAACTATTTTAATAGGTTTATGAACCATTGTCTGGTCATGCTGTTTACCTCCTGCTCTTCTTCTGTACGTGAGGCATTTGAAAACTCTTTCCTGCTTCTACCTTTGCTTTTAACAAACTAAATGCATAAATGGTAGGAACAGTTCTCTGTGTGTTTTGTCCTGGTTGGAAAGTGTAAATGTGCAACTGTAATAGCTATAACTACGACACTTCCAATGACATACCTCTTAGATAAGAACGTTAAGTCAATAAACTTTAGTGGAAAAATAGTTATTTGTCATTGAGAAGCTGAACATTAAATATATATTTTACATTTTATATATTTTCAGAGTTTTTTAATAAAAGTGGTAAATTAATCTGATTTTCAAACTCCCTTCCAGTGAAAAAAATGATACAAGGAAACCCACTGTAGAGCTCCAACATCAGAGGCTGCCAGCAGGAAAATGTAAGCCACTTGCCAACATCACACACATTTGTGAACAGTAGTGTGGGTGCAGCACGCTGTACTCACAGTGTTCAAAGAGGTTTTCCAACTATTCTTCCTCTTTACTTCAAAGCTGCTGCCAATGTAATCAAATATGGCATACAACATTTTACAACTTTCTTACATATTACATCTTATATTCACAAAAAGTAGATGGAAACATGACTTGTAGCCTGAAATTAAAACTAATTTGAATTTTCATAACCAGCCTACAGTGCTTTGCAGTATAGACACAGGTATATTCAGACACCCATTTCTTAAAAGCTTGGAATTTACTGTCTCAAAGAACTTCTGAACGTCACAATTGTGTAAATTGGTACCAGTTCCCTGGTTGCTCAGTGGTGTGCTTTCAATCCAGAAAGACATACACTTTGGCAATTAACTAATTTACTTGCTATTGGCGAAAATCAATCACAGATTACTAGAACGGAACTATGGAAAACAATGGGAGTATTTGCTGATGAAATTATGATGGATAATCAATAAAAAAAGAAAGTAAGTGTGGAAAGGTAAGGCACTTGTGTGCTTTGCTTCCCAGAGTAACGGTAATTGAAATTACTTGTCTTGCTGTTACTGATTAAAATATGCTTTAACATTTATACTCCTCTGATTAACAAAAATACGCTTCCTCACGCTGTGGCTAAATTATTACCAGTTCATACTAACACAAATGCTGCATTAGTACATCCCATTCAACAGTTACTTTAATCTTTGTATTGCTAAGATGAACCAATAATGGCTCAAGAAGGTGCAGTACTTGGCGATGCACTCCTGCACTGGCAACATGACTTAAGAAAATAAAAAAAATCAGAGGAACTGTTCTACTGTTCTCATTTTACAGAAAATTCAAAACAAAACCATACCATTTTATTTACTAGAAATGTCAAATATGGAGAAACGCAAGAATATGAGACCTAAAACTATGGCATGGACTTTTATCAAGACATAGTCATGAAGGATTTCATTAAAAGAAACACAGAGGAAGTTACTTCAACAAAAGACTATTGCATGGATTAGAAATGAACTTACAACATGCTGCAAACATGAAAAATGCTGCAAGTACTTAACATTTATTACCATCAGTGAAGCCTTCTTAATACATTTTTCGCATTTCAAAATCATGTTCCTTCACTTTTCTACACATCTGAAGAGAGTTGTCAGAGAAGACAAGCCTGAGGAAGATTGTCCCTCTCTGCCCTTAGGACACACCTGTGACTAGCTAGCTGCAAAGGAAGCAGATCCTCATGTCTTGACTGTCTAACACTAACTACACAAGATTTGTGTAAAGCACAATTTCCATCAGTTTGGACGATCTAAAGGGACAAGCAAAGGCTGTGGAATGACAAAGCTGTTCTACTGAGGAGTACTGCAGTTGTGTGGTATTCAAAAACAGCACAGTTGATAGGAAAGCATTCACAGCTGCCAGGAAGCCCAGCATAACCCTTCTTAGCTGAACAAAATGGCCAGTGGTTTCCAGCTGCAACCTAAAATTGAGAAAGAGGTATCGTAGAGGAAGACATAAGAATGAAATGTCCAGACATTTAATCAGAGCATGCAGGTCTAACACAGCTTTTGAATTTCACTTTTACATTTTCAAAACAAAACTTCAGCCACAGCATGCCATGAACAAGACTAACAAATGCTTTGAAATACACATCATTATCATATCTTCAAAGTGGCTTGTACAAATCTTGAATCTCAGCAGCAACAGTAACATTTCAGCGCAAATTCTCCTACCTCTCACATATTCCAACAGTGATGGAAATTCACAAAAGACATCCCACTGGCACGGCTAGGTGTGGCTGTTGTGATAATCCTCATTTTAAGGGATCTCAAAGAATTCCTCCAAAACCTTTTTTAAACTTTCTACTTCAAACTTGTGACAATGCATTTCTGACAGTGCCCTTCTTGAATGGGAGCATGCCACAATTTGTGCTGTTCATACACTAAACACACACACCCAATCTTCATAAAGTGTGTTGAGACTTAAAGTGTGTAAGAATCAGTGTTGTTCCTTCCTTTAGTGATCCTATTTTTAAACCAAAACCAATAACATGCAGAGGAGGGCTAAGGTGGAGATTAATGTTCCTCCACGATTTTCAGCTTTACAAAGCTACTTTTATAACATTCAAGTAAATTGTAAAGTGACTGACGTGAACAAAATGACAGTAATCTGTCACTATTTCACATTTCCCACTAGGCTGATTCAAATAGTTATTTACGAACCTTACACTTCAATGGTCACTCTGATGACTAAACCATAAATTAGAATGTAAAGTGAATATAAATTTGATTTTAGAGTAGCAACAAATTGTCAGCGAGGTGGGATGTTATTTAATTTCTATTGACACGCTATGAAAAAGTCAGCAATACCAAAATGTGCTACATCATAATAAATCCCAAACTTATGAAAAAATGCACAGCAGATCTTATGCTTGCTTCAGTGCTTGTGCCTTTAAAAATAAAAGTGCTTTATATTATGCATGGTTAGTTTCAAATATAAACTCTTAATAATGTCAGATGACTTCATTACTTATATTTTCAATTAAACAATGAGCAACAATGATTCTTTTTCCCCCACAGAGCATGATTAAATTTGACAGCAAACACACATACTAATGAAATTAGACTTTAAGTTTATTATAGTTCTGATGAAAAGCTAATTTTTAAGATACAGGATTACTATTTTTTCCAGTATTTACTTCTTGCTTTACAACTGAAATGGAGATGCCACCAACACACAATAGAAATTCTGCAAAGAAGAACAGTTCTCCATTTATTAGAAAAACATTTTTTTGAGGTGGTGGTGCACGGGGGAATGACTCTGCAAAAACAAATCCTTGTTACCAAAGCATCAGGAAGTCTTGAAGGAACTCATGCCTCAAAAGTTATCTTGATAAACTCATGTTCTTTATCAGATCATTTTTTGTTAAACGTTCCATTGCTGTACTTTACTATTTTGCTATTTTGACTCCAACAAACACATGTACGTAGAAAATAGAAACACACCTTTTCAGAAATGTATGTAGCATGATGATACTTTGAAATTGGAAAACTTCTAGTAGTGTGACATATGAAATAACTCAAGGCAAGTTTCACTGTTTTAGCAGTGTTAAAATGTGGAAACTGTATCAGAATCTCTAATATTTCTTACTTTTCAAGTGTGTTTTTCCTAAAATCCTTACATGGAATGATACCAAAATCTGATCCAATTTAAAACTACTTCAGCAGATGGAGTCTGCATGTGGGAGAAGCCCCTTAAAATACTGAGATGTAAAACAACATGCAAACAAAACCTTGTGGCTTTAGCAACAACTGAAGTCACTCTGCATTGTTCTGGTTATGTCCTAGTGACAAAGACACTCTTCAAGGAACAAACATGTACAGAAAGATTGGCATTCAGTGCCATTTGCTTGACAACAGTTTATATCATATTTAATGCATTTGTACTAAGCACTAGAGTTTTATACACGTGCAAAGACAAAACATATATACAGAGATTTTAATATGCAGAAAATTCCAGTGGAACTTGACTCAAGTGAACTAGAACCCCATGTTTCCTTACTCTTTCCGAATACCTTCCTGGCTGAAAAATTCACACCTAAATATAAAGCATTTTAAAGCGAGAATTATGTATTACACTGCAGATCTAAATAGGGCTGTCCAGGATTTCCCTCTATCTTAAGAAACATTTCTTATAATATTTCTTCGACATCGCTATAAAGTAGCAAAGCGGGAGAAAAAAAGTAGCAAATTAAAATGGTTCTACTGGAAGAATTGGCAGAATCCTTGCTAAGAGAAAACAAATATTGTTTAAAGTTTTTTTGTTGTCATGCTCTTAAGTATTAAATGCACACCATTTTATCAGTGCAAAAATACAGGCTGCTTTACGATATTACCTGTTGTTCACAGACATGGTTGTTAAAGGTATCTGCGTGTGTACTGGCACATGCCAGTAAAGTTTGTGCATGTTCAAAGTTGTTATCAACCAACCAGCGAATGCAAAGTGCTCTTAAGCACAACTACTCCTTTACAAAGGAGAGCAAGTGAGCGTAATATCAAGAGATTAATCAATCTCTCTCTTCTTCCTACTCTTTCCAACACAGCTGAAAGACCTTTAGGATGATCTTAGGAAAGATCTGAAGGATGATCTTTAGGATGAGACAAAAACTTGAAAGAGTTGAAACAGGATGCAAGCCGTAGAGGAGAATGAGTCCCCCCATCAAGACTCTTGTTTTAAAGAACTGGTATTTTTTTTCACCATCTGCAGTAACAAAGTAACCTCTATGTTCACAGGACTTGTCCAGAAGAGTAAAGTTTTATTTTAAAATCTGTCCCACACCTGTTATGTCTCATATGAATCAAAAGAACCACGTTTTCTTGAAGGAAAATGATTGAAAGCTTTTATTTTAGGAAGACTTACCCAGCATCTAACTTAGAACTGGCCTTTTTATTTAGGCGCACAGACAGAGAATCAAATTCTACCTGTATTAAGTTCGGGTACCCCAAACATTAATATACTATGAAACAAGATCCTCATTTCTGCATCAAATTAGGTAACTATAAAGTATTTCCTACCTATTTCTAGCGCTTTGATACCTTGATATTGAACTCTTTTCAGAAAGAGGAAGTACTTGCTATTATAAAAAGTAGGTCCTAGTTAAGATATTTTAAACTATTAATAAAAACTTAGTACCACATCAGTCATCCATTTCACAGCGAAATAGTTACTGTGGTAGCCTCACTTAGCTTTTTCCAGTTTATCAAAGATGTGTTTACATTTTTACTCACAACCATCATAGAGCAATTTTCTGACATGCTGACATTTTATTAGTTACAATCCCAAACATATTTTTCTGTAACATTTCATTATGGGAGATCCCATGTCCACAAATGTTACTTCTGTGATGCAAATTTCTGTGAGTGGCAGAACTTGACTCTGTGCATTCTTAATCTTTTGCAACCTTTCTTCTTCATTATTTTGTCCTGTCTTCTTACTTCTTTGCATAATGAATCCATATATATTGCCTTTTCAAATTTGTATCTAGACATGGGGCCCAGTGGAAGGAACAGAGATGCTATAAATGGTACTCAGATCACATTAGAGAAAAGCATTGCCAGTGATTCAACTTTTTGCCAGTAAAAATTTATCACTCTGTTTGGGCATACATTTAGCCAGCATTTACTTCACTCACCTTACAATTTTCTTGTGCTGCTATTGTTCAAACAATGTATCTGGAGCTGGGGAAAAACAACCACAGAAGCCAAGACTATTTGGAGTGGTTGTCACAGCCACTCTTCTAAAACTGTGACGCAAGGAAAAAGGTATGGAAATCTAGTAAATACGAGCTAAGAGGAAACAGATTCAAGCAAAAGTGATGGCAGAACAGAGGAAGAGAGTGAAGAGACAGACAGAGGTAGTAAAATAAACAGCTCAAAAGATAACAACAGAAGATATACAAACTTTTGACAGCAAGGCCTGTTTTAGGCTACTGGAACAAGCACCCCTAAATCTCCTCTTGCATCCACGATGAATAAATGAATGTTTGCCACCATCTCAAACTCAGACATACAAAAACTATTGTTCATATAGAGATGTTCTGAGCAAGGATCTATTTTTTTCATCTACAGTAGCATAAGCCAGTTTAAGGAGAAGTGTACAACTCTTAGATAAAATGACAGAAATAAACATACCTGCCGACGAATAATCTCTAGGTTTGTTTTTGCTTTATTCACTAGTTCTTCTATTTTTTCAGAATCCTTTATACTCTTGTTTTCTCTGAAGGCATCTCTTATCCTTCTGATGGCATATGTCCTAAACATAAACAAGAAGAAGACATGTTCATAACTGTGCCATATTTTATGACATTTCAACATGCTACAAAACATACTGAATTATTTTAATAAATGTACACACACTTGCTTTTTTAAAAATATATATGTTTTTATTTAGAGTCTTGTTGGGGTTGAAATAGTGACTGATTTTTTTTTTTTTTTTAAATTAAGAAAATCATTTTATTGAAAGTTGTAGGAAAACTTCATACTTCCCATATCAGTGAATTCATGGAGTCATAGAACGTCTTGGGCTGGAAGAGACCTTAAAGATCATCTAGTTCCAACCCCCCACCAGATCAGTCCCTACACCTCTGCTTGTTACTGCTCTAAACATATTGTTGCATTCCCAATCTGGATACCGCCAGAGCTCAAGAATACCAAACAAACCAACAAAAAAACCTCCAAACAACAAAAAAACAAGAATCAAAAAAAACATATCCCAAGTGATCTTGCATCAGCGTGATTACTCTTACTCCTAGCATTCTAGAGGGCTCCGTGCTAACCACTAAATACATTATACATTAGTACTAGTTCTGACTTTCCTGTCTGGCAGCCAAAGTTAGACTAATGGATCTACCATACCAAAAAGGGCTCCTTCTTTGTTACCCCTTCCTTCCCCTGACAAGGCATATTTCACCTTTCAGTCCAACACCTCCTCATCCATTTCCCCACTCACAAGCAGTAACACATGATCTCTGCAAGCAGGGAGAGCTTTTGATTTCTGTTTTCAGAGAGGAAGATCCAAAGATACAGTCATCTCTGAAACTGTCCCCCTTCGTTTGAAGCCAGTATGAACCTGTATGCAGTTTGCAGTGTATTGCTTAATAAAAAATAGGGCCTGTTTCAATATTAAAATTTTCAGACTGAACAGTACATACTTTGTATTAAACACTTGTTTGGAGGATAGAAGGAAAAATGGCACTTATGCACAGTTATCTTGGCAATGTCCCACTTCTCTATTATCACATCAGTACCATTTTTAACAGAGAAAGTAAAACCCTATGTGTGGCACTGGAAGTAAAAAAAGGTTGCTGCAAACACTACAATTAGTGCAATGTTTCAAAACTGTTTCTAATCCTGTATAGAAGCGAAACATGACATACAAAATTGCTTTGAACATCACTGTGAAAAACTGCACACGCTGTATTGAAAGATAAAAATAAAAAAAATTGGTGGAGGTGACTGGGAAGGGGAGAGGAAGAACAGGAAGGATCACCAGCCGGTGTCACTCCATGCCATTAGATGGTGCTATCCAGCTCCTAATGCCAGGTCCATCAGCCAAGAGGCATATTTTCTCTTTGAGCTCATAAATAATACATTTCAATCACAGGCACCGGGATGGTTATGGAGTCCCACCCTGCTGCCACACACCGGCAGATGGTGTGCGCTTTTAATTAGGGCCTGTTCACCTATAATGTGACACTGGGGTGTGCGAGTGAGCGAGCGAGTGTTTGTATGTGTGAAGTTAATAGAATGTATTAAATATGGAAGCTCATTCTCATCTGCAGCTGGTGTCCTAGAAAGATTTGAAGGGGAAGCTGCTTTCTCCTAGGAAAAAAAAACACAGCTCCAAATCATTAAGATGGAATGTAATTTTGTTGCTGGATAATGGATGGATTTCAAATCATCCCACATAGACAGGTAGGGTTAAACTGCGCAGAAACATATTTTCTGCAAGAAAGGAAGGATTGACAAAATATGCAAAGTCCTAATATAATTTTTAGCTTAAAGGAAAAGGAACAACAACAATCAAACAACAATAAAATGGTAAGCATCCATTACGGGGTACAAGTCTTCCAAAATGCAATACAAATGAGTATACTCTCTTAAGAAAAAAAAAAAAGAAAGATAGATGGAACTAAAACAAATTCTTGTTCACTATAACACCTACAGACCGTTTTTTCCATTTTGTACAAATGGACCATTAATTGTTCTATTTTCTCCCTCTTCCTCTCACTACACCCAACAGCTGCTGAGAAAGATATGTACTTAAAATGTCTGATGATATTTTCTGTCTGTAGTCAGAAACTATGCAGCACTGCCTTTTCCTCTCAGCTCCTTTATGAATGTTAATACTCAAATGAAGTTATTTTACACAGGCTTAAGCACAATCTTAATTCTACAGCTTAATCATTACATCTCCAGTATATTCTAAACACGCTTCAAAGAAAAGCTCTAAATCGTGGCACGACTCTTTACTAAGGTTACACCGAGATTCAAAGCATCACGGAAGACAAGGAAAAGCTGAACTCAGAGCTCAAACCTGATACTACACCAGACTGTAAAGCATCCCTTCTTCCCCACTGAGGTGCCAGGAGAACAATTCCAACCTTCCAACACTCAAAGCCTTTCAAAACTATGTGAGAAGTCAAGATATAAACAAACTCGCTTCTTCTTAAAAACAAAACAACAACTTTTTATAAGCTTAAGTTGGGAGCAACATCACTTCCAAGTCTCAGTACTCTCTACACTTCAAGAGCTGAACGTGTACCAAAATCTAGTACTAACATATAGCTGCAAGTCCATGAACAACCGAGTCCTTTTGAAAATATAGTAATGTGCGTAGCAACATGCTGTAAGGATATATACATGGTATGAAAAGAAGCCGTACCTTTAGACATATTTGTTTTGTTAAGAGCACTACTGCAACGATTTCTGGGTGATGAAGAGAGACTGGTCAGCTGATCCAGTCTCCCTATGGTGAATATGTTAAGTTCAATAAGCGTAAACACTGGAAACCAACTGTATACCATCTGAGGCACAGCCAGCGGTTGGCAATACATGCCTATCTTCATAAAATCTTGCAAAATCAACCTGAAAAGAGTACCTTCTGAAGACAAGGAGAGATGGATGAAAAGCATACTGGACAGTTAGATGGTTGCATGACTCATGGATGTCGGCCTGGTATGTGACCCTAGGCTGAGCTGGTTCAACTTGGTACAGAAGTCCAAGCTGCAAAGAGAAAGCATCCAGGCGAATCTAAAATATCTCCAGAGAAGGATGCTCCACAACCCCCTGTGCAGTCTGTTCCAGTGCTCTGTCACCCTCACAGTAAAGCAGTTCTCCACGTTTGCATGGAACCTCTTGTGCTTCTGTTTGTGCCTGTTGCCCCTTGTTCTGTCACTACACACCACTGGAAAGAGCCTGGCCCCATCCGCCTGACCCCCGCACTTCAGACATTTATAAACAATGGTAGATCTCCTCTCAGTCTTCTCTTGTTCGGGCCCAGGTCTCTGAGCCTTTCCTCATACGGGAGATGCTGCAGGCCCCCAATGATCTTTGTGGCCCTATCTCCTTCTCTGGAGATATTCAAAACCTGGCTGGATACTTTCCTCTGCAACCTAATCTAGAGAATACGCTTTAGCAGGGTGGTTGGACTGGATGATCTCCAGAGGTCCCTTTCAACCTCTATGATTCTGTGAAGGCTACGCAACAGGTACTTGAAGACAAAGCGGTGAGAAGGTTTGCTCTTAACAGTAGAGAAGAGAGTAAGGAGGCATCCTGTCACACCACACTTCCAGACCCCAAAGACCCCAGTGGCCCTCCTACAGACTCCATACGTTGTGCCAGCAACACAGCCCAGAGGTGGCCAGGTCTTCTCCAGAGCTCAAGACACGGTACCTGCACGCTCCAAGGGCAGGAGTAGATGTAGGGAACAGCAAGGAAGGGCGCACGCAGCACTTGACCATCAGCAGTGCCTTTAGTGACTGCTGGGAGACCTTGCACAGGCTGGTCATACATCCCTTTCCTGCCTGTGGGATGTATGGGTATTTTGTTCCTCTCAGCTGCTGTCACGCGCAGGGAGGTGTATGACTTCGGGGAGAGGGGTCAGTAGCTGTGGGATAATAGCAGATCTCTGACCCTCTGTAAACATTGTTGCTACCATCTTGCTGCAGGGACCCCAGCCAAGGGATGAGGAGAGGGGTGGAAGAAAGGGCCACAGGAGGGGAGGTGGAAGGCAGTCCCCATGCGGGATGGGCAGATTTTTTCTCTGGCTAGCCAAATGTCAGAGGAGTCATCCCCTGAAAAAGGGCCCTCAGCCCTTCCAACCATCTTCCTCCTTCCACAACGGGCATCTTTCAGGCTACCCAACATCACTCCTACCATCACAGCAGCCATCGCAAAGCCTTCCCAATGTCACAGTAGTCACCACTGCCCCAATCTTTGTTCTGGACCCTATAAAGCCCTCCTGTGTCTGGCCTACCACTCGCTAAGCTTCCACGCCTCTGACGATTGAAAAGAGAAGATAAAGAACTATATATTTATTATTATAATTTTCTGTATTGGCGAGCTCAGGGGGCTCTGTATGGGACTGGGTGAGCGTTAGCACAGAGGAGGAAGGAAAGAAGCAGTGCTGATTTAGATAGGTGCAGTCTGTGACAGATCCCGCTGCTAGGGAAGCTGAGCAAGGCAGTAATTAACTGGACTCTTCAGAGAGAAGGTAACAAGCCACCTCTCCAGAGAATTAGAATGGGAAAGCAATCCTGTGTACACCACACTCAAGCAGCTCCTCCATATCTTTGGGAAAAGTCTTAGGAATGCAAAAGTGCTCATTAAGAAACATCATGACAAATGAAAACTCAGAATGCACTTCCAAATCTACTATTTTTTTCATCATTCTCTGGAAATAGATACTGAAGAACTGCTGAAAGATGCAACAAGCCATTTTCTTTTCGTTTGCCATCCAACTGAAGTTTTAGGAGGAAACACCTCTGATTTTTTCTTCTGTAAAAAGATCTTCTAGTGACAACAACATTCAAGCAAGAACGTACAGTTCAATATATTCACTTAGCTCTCCCTTACATGCACACAAAGACTTTTTGCAATCCCGACTTGCATGTGTCCATCACACAATTAACCCCCAATTAAATCTAAAGTATATAATCAATAGGTAACAGATTAGTATTTTCAGACCAAAGCCACTGTGGGTGAACGGTTACACAATGTAGCAGATGTACCTAAATACAAGGGCTGCTCCAAAAGTGATGCCTTCTATCTTATTATGTTGGTCCACAACATCTGAGGCGGATGTTGGTGGTATGGCAGCAGAGGTTGAACCTTCCCACCAATATCCCGTTCCATGTTGTTGCCGTGTGACAGATGGCAGCAGAGGGGCACTCTAACACAATGGCGTCTGACATGGAAGTGTGGATGGAGCTAAGGGGTGGAACTGAATTCCTCCATGGGGAAAAAATGGCACCCACTGACATTCATCAACACTTGCTGAACGCTGGTGGAGACCAAACAGCAGCTGTGAGCACAGTGAGGCAGTGGGTGGTGCATTTGAGCAGCGGTGGCAGTGACAGTGGGGTCACCTCCGCTGGTGCAGACTTTTTACAAGCATGGCATGCAGGCTTTTGTTCATCGCTGGAGAAAATGCATAACTAGTGGTGATGACTACGCAAAAAAATAGTGTTTTGTAGCTGAGAATTTGCTCTATCAAACAGTGTTATTGTGCTTTTTGTATCTGTTGTACTTTCCATGGAAATAAACATGAGATGTTACTTTTGGAGCAATCTACGTAGAAAATAGAATGGATGGGGCTAAATGCAATAACAATGCCAGAGCCAAATCATTAAGACAGACTCTAAGGGAATGAGCACTATCTGCTAATGTTAAGAGACAACAGTGCCCCCAGAATAATAGTAAAACCCACAAAATTATGGTTAGAAAAGTCTTTTTCCTAATACTCAGTCAGTTAGGTCTGTCTTCCAAGAATCCATCTTTTTCTTTGCCTGAAGCACAATCGAAAGCCTAACATGAGTCCTCATAAAAATGAAGCCTCCAAGAAATGCAGTCTGAAACAATGGTTATTAAAGAAAAATGAAATCACAACAGAAGTACTTCAGAAAATAATTGCTGTTTGGGGATTTAGGTATCTCTATTTCAGAAGTGTTTACTTATCTAATCTGATGTCTAACTAGAAAATAAGATAAATTAAAAAAAAAAAAACAGTTTCCTTTCCAATTCTCCACTTTCGTATCTTTGCTCTTCACTAAACTGAAGTGAAAAAGGCTGAAACACTGTGCAGGCATACTTACTCTTAACTATGCAGCACTATACCTTCAAAATAAATCTGGACAAATAATGTTCATCTCAGCACTTTGCATTTATCAGTATCACAACACCCTAAAGGGTTAAGAAAGCTTTGCATATATGTTGACCTTTCTTCTTTGCAACTGCAAACGAATACAACCTATCAATGGACCACATCACAATTAGAGGCGACACACAACTAAGCATAAGGGCCATTGCAAATTGTTACTCAGTGAGCACTTATACAAAGACAGAAGAGGATTGTGATATGCAACCTGTGCAAACCAGACAGACCTTTCAGGGGAAGTGGCTGTCAGGTTAGAACATTCAAGACATGCAAAAAAAGAGTAAATTAAAATCCAGTTTTTCTTATTGGCTTAACTTGTATTTAATAAATGAAGGTGAGTGATCAGTACCTGATCTCCAGGAAGCCCACTGTGGTTAATAATTCTGAAACAAGGTATACTATGCTTTTACTTAAGTAGATTACTTTTTCATAACAAAGAAACCTTTGATGACAGTGATGTGTTAGAGATTGAGAGGCAAGACAATTCAGCTTGGACCGACAAAGATAAATTCTTCGCTAAGCCCTATATTTCACATGGAAGGAGTTGTGGTGTCTCCAATTAAATGCAGAAACATCACAAGGGCGTGGATCCAATGTTGTTAGCAAGGTGTTCCTCAAACCCTGTCATTAGACATGTTTTCAGCACTGCCACCTCTAGTTACCCCACAGTAACAAAGAGACCTGCCTCCTTTCTAAAGCAAAGCAAAGCCTGCTTCAGGAACCAGGAGTTGCTTGGGGAAAGCAAGTGGGCAGTGACTGGAAGGTGGAATGGAGGACGAGAGAATAAACAAAAATCTTCCTTTGTTTGAAGAGCTGGAAAACTTAGTATGAAAATAACAAAACCAAACAAACAAAAAAACAAACTAACAAACCAAACCCAGCAACAAAAATTCTTTCTAGCATAGACTCTTGAATAACCCAGAATTATTTTTTTTAAATCAGTCACTAATTCTGTGATTTCTTTTTCCTAGACTACAGTCTTCCCAAAAAACCTCATAGAATGAAAACTACAAGTTGTTACTTGGTTTCTCTATTTGTATACAAAATATATTTATTGGCAATTCTGTTGGAATTCATATCAGGAAAAGAACAATACTAGCTATACTTCATGACAGAAGACTACTCAAAAAGAAGAGTGAAAGGAAATAACGAGATCTAAGCTCTTCTGGCATGGGGGACACAGTATAGTAAGCCATTATAGGGAATCATAAATGAAAAGCTACTGTTTGCTCTTTCTCCCTACTAGAAGTTAAATTCAGCATTTCACAAACCTGATTTCCAAAGGTTGAGCTACTGAACAGCTATAGGTAAGAGATATGTTGATGAATGTTAGAAAACACTTTTGAGACCTGGTGACTGTGACCACCTGCATATAATATCCTGTATGGTCAGATACAAAGATTTGCTAATGCATTTCTAAAGCAAATCTTGCTATTTTGTGTCCCATGTCAAACTTATTCCGATAAGAACTCCAGGTTTTTCAGTACAAGCCTTTCCTGAAAGATGAAAAAACTTCTAGCACACATGCATTTTTCAAAAATTTCTTTTTTCTTTAATCAATCTAAAACCTGAAAATGCCTCCTCATTTTTTTTTATATAGATTTGTGACCGTTTATAGGAAAACTTTGATCCAAATATCCTTTTGATAGTTTGTGCATGTAACCACTGCAGTGACAACAAGATGGATTACCACTCAAACAACAGCGTCACAGCATCATTCAAGTTAGAAAGGAGCTGGGGAGGCCTCCAGTCCAACCTCCTGCTGAAAGCAGGGTCAGCAACAGGAATTTCTCAGGGCCTTGTCTGCTCATGTCTTCAAAACCAGGATGGTGACTGGACCACCTCTCTGGGTAACCCACTGGCTTGCTTCTACGATCTTGTGTGGAAAAAGCTTTTCCTTAAATCAGTTTGAAAAACTCATTTTACTTTACGCCTGCTGTCTCTTGTCCTGCCCAGCACCTCTGGATCCTCTGGCAGGCTACTATTAGGTTCCTCCAAAGTTGTGTCTTCTCCAGGATGAAGAACTCCAGCTCTCAATCATCTCTTGGTAGCTTCTGTTGGACTTATTTCACATTATCTTTGTCTTTTCTGTGAGGTGGGGGCCTAACAAGCCTAACCTAGCCTAACAAGCACTGAGTAGAAGGGAACAATCACTTCCTTCTATCTGATGGCTGTGCAACTGTTGATGCCACCCAGAGCATCCTTGCTGCTTGGTTCCTTGCTGCTCAGGCTGTTTGCTGGGATCCCTAGCCCCTCTTCAGCACAGCTGCTTCCCAGCTGGTCTTTCCTCAGTCTGTTCTGTTGCTGTTCTTTTCCTTCCCAAGTGCAGTATGTCATGTTTGTTCTTACTGAATTTTGTGAAGTTGCTGCTGGCCTATTCTTTTAGCCTTCCCAGGTGCCTCTGGATGGCAGTCCTACCCAACTGCATTAACTCATTCCCCAATGCAGTGTCACCTGCAAACTTCAAGAACACACTTATTTCTTCTCCTGGGTCATTGATGAAAATGTACCTAAACATCTCCTTCTTTATGTCCCCAGAATACTATCGGTGCTACCTATAGTTCGCTATGACTATTTCTGCAGTTCTTTGAAACATACGTTTTTGTCGCAATATTTCCAAAAATAAATACACTTAGAATTAAGCCAATAACTGTTATGAATCTCTGGAGAAGGGAGTGCTTTTCATAAGGTCGGGGTTAAAAAGAAAAAAGGAAAGATGTCCAAATGAAAGAGCTCTTTTAATCTTAACTGGAGCTGTAACTGCAATGTCATATTGCAGAAGAGGTTTAAAAAGGGGAGGTTACCAGTGAAGGACCCAATCAAATAAGTTGTTCAGTTAACGAGGCACAAAGCAGGGATGTGCTACAGGAACTAGAAACAGAATTTGCCACAGATGAAAAGCACCCTGATGGCCTCAGATGACAAACAGCTCTCTGCTAAGCCTTCACCACCCAAGATCCTGGCAACTGCTCATCAGGACACCAGGGCAGCTCAGCAGTCCAATTACCAGGTGGGGAATGCCTGGAAACGCAAACTCAAACCCTGACAAGACTGATTTCTCTCTTCTTTTGAGGCAGCCACATACTATTCCATTTGTTGTGCTGCTGCTATTTCTGAGCAGCTCTTAAAAGCCTACCCTGCTGTGAATTGCCGTTACAAATTCCATTATATTCTTCCAAAAATACTACGGTTTTAGTCTAACATTGTTGCCAGAATTTCTCTCATCACCACTTTCTAGGGATTGCCTTTCATACTGAGGAGTGAAGTCATTCAGTTTGTGACGCAGGTACCCTGAAGATGGCCAGGCATGCTGCAGTTCTTGTTAATGCTAAGCATTTGTTGGGAAACCAACTGGGTGCTGAGCGGCCTCGCTGGCTGGAAGCATTTCCCATTTGTCAGTGCAAAATGACTTGAAAATGACTTGCCTTTGACAAAGAGCTTTTTTTTTTTTTCTTTAAATTATGCAACCAGGGTTAAAGCCTTACGATATTCCAATCCTTGGACTGCAGTGGGTTTGGCCTAGATGACAATGATACTTTGATTGGACATTCTTAAGTGCAGTATTTCTGAAATTAAGATTTAGATTTAATAAATACAGTTACAGTACCCATATTATTCCTTTAATGCAGAAATGCTAAAAATTCCTTGAGGGGAGGAAAGAAAAAAAGGTATGGGGGAGAAATCAAGTACCTGAAAGATGTTTTTAAACAGGTTTAAAGTAATAATTGAGATACACTGACTTACAGAAGACTTTAAGAAACAGGTCTCTAAGGTTTTCTGAGGTGATGATTGACTGGTGCTTTTGACAAGCTAATGATAATGAGTACAAAATGGACACCTAGAAGTTCTACTTTGCAAAGGCAGTCCTCAAATTCCAGCAATAGACACTATTAGTTTTGTCTGATGATTTTTGCCTGACTAAACCTTTTTTTTTTTTAATGAAAGAACAATTTATGCATCATAGGTTCTCAATGATTGTAGTAAAAGAAATCACACTGAATTTAGACAGAATCCAATGATCTCAAATAACAATAAACACAAAATGTCCCTTATTATAGTATATCCCTGCTTACAGATAATGCACTAAAAGTTACAGGATTCAGAAAATTGGCATTCCTCTCCATATTTTATCCTCTCATCCACTTCTATTATACCTACAGCTTATCTAAAAATCTTTGTTTCTTAAAACATAGTCAATAGTGACAAACATTCCCCACTGGACCTCCCATCACCATATGGCTCAATGACCTTCCCTCATTTATAGCAAAGCATTGCACATTTAGCTTAACAAATTTGCAACATCAATTTTGACAATAATGATGGATATTTGAAATTACAATGTAATACTAAGCAGCACAGAAAATTCTAATACATGCAAAGCTCATTAGTCGAATCTAAAGTCCAAAAAAAAAAAAATCAATTTAGAATGCGTAACAAGATCACCGTCCTACTTTTTGCCCGTAGAGTACTGAATATCATTTTTAGACGTTTGGGATTGCAAATATAGTGCCTTTGAACAATACATACAATGTTTCAGGAAGCTCAGGCACAAACTACTGTGATTAGGGTACCAGAGGCTCAGAAGGAAAACAAAAAACAAATGCAGATTGGTTTTTCACACCATGTATGATACCTAAGGCACAGTAAGTCAAGAGCTACATTCTATCTGTCTGTATTTTCTTCTGCTTAATTTGTTAAGCTTAAGTACATAAAGTCCAGATGTTAAAATTTAAAGGCAAAGATAAAGCTTAGGGAAAGGCCAGTAATTTTTAAAGAGTTTTCCAATCAACCTCTTAATATTCTCTCTTACAGGCTTATACCTTGCTCTATTGAACAAGTTCAGAATCATACATTCATGTATCACAAAACATTCTGCATTTCAAGTCAATAATGTGCTATAAAAAAAGCCATAGTACTTGAGAACTAATTAAAAGTCACAAGAAAATACAAATTCATTAGCACGAGCGATGGTAGCACTTTTTGTCCTTTATTTATGAATACAAAGAAACCATGCGACTTCACTCCCATAGGCACATGGCTATAAGGAGAAGTTCCTTGCAGATAACAATTACTCTAAAAGTGGAATTAACCTCAGCCTTAAAGCTCAGTAACTCATATGAGTACTGGCTAAGGTTATTGCATGAGATATTAGGAGAGGAAAAGATGTATGATGAGTGGTCTGTTTATCATAATAATGTTTTTGGCATAACATCCTCTGACTAGGGCAGATTACTTTCCCTTTGACACATGACATGACCTCCCATTTTCTAGGGCAGCAGAAAGGTTTCCAATCTCGGAACAAATTATCCACGCAGGCCGCTGAAGCACCGGCTCCCTACTTAATGGCAGCAATAACTCGTGCTGACAGACAGTTTCTCCTTCAAGAACTCCAACAAATTGTTGGAAAGAAACAACAAAAATCAAGTCTCAAAATCCATATAAGTTAGTAAGTACTGCCACTAGTTCACAGAATGAGGGATTAACGTATAGAATATGTGCTTGCCCCACCATGCAAAAATACTACCAAAAAATACAATAATAAATTTGGGAAGAAATGTACTCAGTAGCTCTGAGAATCAGGAAACCTATTTAGAGGTCTGTGTTACACCAAGCACACTTCTGATTGCTTAGTAAATGAAACAAGCATTTATTTTCACATTGTAAATGAGGCCAGAGAAAAAGCGGTATTAGTGAGACATCTAATTTACTCTGGGTTGCACTAAAATTACTTAAAATCAATCAATAAAGGTTCATCCCTTCAAAATCAGTTTACGTATAAAGATCATTCATTTGAAGATCTATTTGCTAATTTGTCGGGTTTGATAAATGCTGCAATATTTGGAGTCAGAGATGTTTTCCAGAACCTTGTAACAAGTTAGTATCTCCAATAACGTAATATAAAGCAACACGAATACATTGATTTTTCTAAAGAAGATACTCTCCAACCTAAACTATACCATTTGTTAATCTGCTGATGATCTGCATAATTTATCCAATATAAAGGGTGGTAAAACTATTGAGCAAATTCAAAATGAGTAAGGGTGTTATAGAAAAATTAATCAGCCAAGGCTATTTACGTCTGTCTCTGATTTTCTTATAAAGGTCATGCAAGTTTTTCTTTAAAAAAAGAAAAAGAGTGATGTGAATTACTACACCAGAAATCTGGCAGAGTCCTGAGGAGAAATCCCTACCACGTGTGCTACATCATCTTGCTATTCTCCCTCTAGTCTGTAGGCAACATCAGGATGCGTTTTTCATTCCCCCTTTCCACTTCCTTTACAGAAGAACTTGTTTATCACTATTTTTATTTTCTAGTATTCACCCCTTCCATGTCCCCCAGGAACTACCAAAGTTGTCTGTTACTTCAAGTCAGCACCTCTTTTGAGATTTTACTTGTGCCAAAACAAAAAAGCAAGCTGTTTTTCTTCTTTTATTTTTTTTCTCCTCTCCACCCCTCCTATCCCCATGATGTCAGCTTAACCTAGAAAGAAATGTTTATTTTCTTTCCACAGAAGAGACCAGTGTAGTAAGTAATTAATTTGTTTGAGACATTAAAAACAGTGAAAATTGCTAAGTAAGACACCTGCAGTTCCGATTTCTGAACAGTGATGAAAGCAGGCATGTAGTGGCAGTGTTAGTGTTTTCACTTAAATGATTTTAACTGATTTAAGTTGAATCAGCAGTAAGTTTAGTCAGTTTAAGTAGCCAGTTTTACTGCCAGGCAGCAACTAACAAATGGCTTGATGATCACACAAACATTTAAATTACATTTAAATAATCGTGTTATAACTAAAAACAATAAAAAACAAAACAAAAAAGCCCACCAAAGCCCCCCAACCAACAAAAAAAAATTGAAAATTTGCAAAAAATATTTCAACTGCCCTTGTTGAAGTCCACAATGCTACCAAATTCATTTTATTGCACGGACAGCTGACCTTCACCATGCCCACAGAGCTCCTGTCAGGTAAAATTATAACAGGTTATTGAGTTAACAGGAAAGGCACTGTTAGCCACTCAGCAAATCTGTTCACGTTTAAGATATTTGCAAAATGCTGGTTTGTAGGAAAGAGACGAGATCTGAATGCAGAATACAGATCAGACACTGAAGACTTGGAGAATAGAGAATATATAATCAAAACAGGGTTACTGAAAGCAGTCAGAAATTTGTGTACATGGACAAGCTGCATCTAAAAACAAAAACACGTGGACACATTCTACAGACATCTGCTGAAATTCTGGACAGAGCAACAGCCCAGTTCTGCACTGAAAAAAGAAATCTAAGTTAAGAGTGACAGAGGCCTTGTGAAAGGGAAATTCTCAGGGAAAGGCCTTCCGTTTTCATAACTTGTATGAGTTTAAGATGGTTTATTACAGCTCTCCCTCAAAGTGACCAAGTGCAGCCAGCTCTGAACTTGAACAAAGCCTGATGTTTTGAAGGCTTTCATGTCACGTATCATGTACATGAATGTCACGTAATCTTACCCAAAGACTTGAAAAATAGCACAACATCAACATGTTGGTAAGTGATAATACATCTCCATAACATGATCACAAGTGAGCATCTACGATGATTACCTGATTACCTTTTTTTTCTTTTAATGGGTAACAGGCAAGCAACACCAAGGCTCTTAAGAGACCTGTGTCCACATTTCTCCTACTTATGCAAATGGTGAACAGGTGTTTACACCTACCTGTGGCTGCATCTCAGCATTGTGATATTCTGTACGTTTGGAATAACAAATGGTACCAGTGAAGAAATACAACCAGACAACACCACATACCCTGCAAGCAAACACTAGTTAGAAGGAATCACGCTGCACATGAGAAAGATGAAGACACCTATGACAACCCCAGAAGATACAGCAAATTACTCTCATCTCTTGTAGGTATTTAAGGCATAAATAAAGTTGGATGGCTTAATGATTACTAGCAATATGTTATAAGTGATTACAGCTTCAGGGAAAGGTTTTTGTGTTGTTTTTTTTTTCCGCTAGGAAGACTTAAATGTGATTCCAGGACTTCTGTAACAAACGTGGTGTTAAAGAAAAGCCTAGTCATAAGTATCAAAAGTTTCTGCAGATCAGCAAAGACTGGTATTTGGCCATTTATAGCACAGGACATTCCTATTTTCCAGAAGAATACTTAACAGATTTTATTTCAGACGCATTCTGTCAAGGAAGATGGCAGCTGAACGTAACTGAATTACATTAAATGCTCAGCTAGGAGTTGTGTCCTAAGAAAAAAGTTAGAATTTTCTACAGAGATCAAGTAAAAAGAATAAAAAGGAGAAAAAACGTAAGGGAATAAGGCAGCTTTCCATAATGCCATACTAGCCAGAAGAATATCATCAGAATTATTTATGGCGTCTTCTTTCTTGAGAAAGAACTACAGTATCAAGAGTCTCAGAAAAACATCCTCACTAAAGGTGCTCTCCATACAGAGATCTGTGTAAAAACAGTCAAAAGATGACTGGCCCAAGTATCCACATGTGAAAAAAACTATCAGGAAACTTTTCTTTTGAAATCTGCCTTTCTAGAAAAAGCAAACATCCATGCACAATCTACGGTTGCACTACTTTTGCAGTCAGCAAACCCAAAAGCCACGGGAAGGGCTTTAACAAAGAGGTAGTTCAGACAGCTTCCTTGTTATGAGTTGCTACAGCACTGGTTCTGATCACCTGCAGCTTCTTTTTTGGGAGAATTACTTTGATTTTTAAAAAAAAAAAAAAAAAAAAAAATCAGTGCTCTGATCTACTAAAGAATACTTGAAATAATAGCTTGTGCCCAGTGTGTCTTGAGTGAGCCTCAATGTTAGGAGGTCAGTATGTTTTCATTATGGGCAGCGTATGGCAAGATACAGCCAGGAGCTAAATGTTAAAGCCACATCCAAGAGTATGAAAAGGAGGAGATGAGCTAGGAAAGTACTTCAATACTTGAGAACCATTACTACACTACAAAGTGTTTTTCATTTACCAGAAATCATATGCACACATCTATTGGCATAAATCACTGCCTGAGGCACTAATTTTTCCATTACTCTCATTAATTCTTAAACAAATTCTAGTGGTAATTAAGTCCTACGTAAAAAGAAAAATGTCCCTGTTCTACTGCGCTATATAAAGAACGCAAATAACATCTCGGATAACGATCACACCAGATTTACTCAATTTGAGTGCCTTTACTAAAATAACAAAGTCCATTAATCAGTCTTTCATGGAAGACTCTACTCATTTGTTTTCCAGCTATAAGACTTTTTCCCCCCCCAAGAACTCTGAATGGCATGTACACGCTGCAAACTCTTCCTTGCAAGTTATTAGCGTTTACAACTCTCTTACGGGAGAGTAAATAAAAATTGGAGCCAATGAAATCCCATCAAAATTCATATGCAAATATCCTTTATTATTTAGAAGGACATAATTTTACAGGGACGAAGTGAATGTGTCTGGAAAATGAAAGTTATCATTGCCCCCTTAAATTCAGGAAAACAAATCCTAATGAGCATGATCAACAACTCTGATGGAATGGTTTTCCACTGGGAAAGTTACTATCAAAAACTCAAAAACACGTTACAAAACCGTTGCCATTTAATTTAAAATTTGGTTTCTGAGAATGTTCTGGTGGTATCTAATGGCTGTATTTTGACATTTTTGGAACAAGGTGCTTTATATAGATAGAATACTGAAGCCAAACGGAAATACTTCAATACTGTCAGACCCAAAGTCTGACAATGCAAAATCATGCTCATTTTTGTGCCCCCAGATTTTCTTCCTAAGAAGTGGCTACGTTTCCACGCTTTACTACAATTCAGAGTATAATCATTTTAGTCCTCGCAGCTCCAACCCTAAAAGCACCACCTTGCAATACAGACTCCTCTATTCAAAGACGGATTGATTCTGAAAGAACAAGGCAGTAGGTATAAAAGATCCTCAAATAACATCATAGTGAGAGATCTGCATGGTATGTAGTCACTGAAATAATCTCCAAATTTCACTCCCCAGAGAAAGAGATCTATTAATAAGGCCAACCACAAGCACATCTGAATGCTCTGCAAAACTGACCCACAGGTGTGCAGTTTCTGGTAGTCCATGATTTTGGGCCAAAACAAGTGTCTGAAATAGTGTGTGACAGAAATGCCCCCCCATCCTGGGCTCACAAATACCACAGCAGCTTGCAGCCCTGACTTTGCAATATACTCATCACACAGAGATAGCAATATACTCATCATGCAGGAAACCAACCCCAAAAAAAAGTGTAAGTTTATTACCAGTTGGAACGTAGCCAGCAATTACGCAGAGAGAAGAAAAGGTTTTCCACTTTCTTCACACAGCCAATGTAAAAACAGATCCTATGAATCTGCATGTCAGTCATCTCACTCTTACAAAGGAGTCAGGCAGCTCTGCTGGACAGAACTGACAATCTCTCTGCGTTTCTTAGCTGAGTAGCAGACTACCACTTAGGACAGAACACGATACTTTCTACAGCATGGCATGTCCCTATTTTCTTAGGATTGATCGTATATATATATA
>WBMW01004838.1:808628-865611 GCA_013396635.1 Penelope pileata | reverse complement strand
TTGGTGGGAAGGTCCAACCTCTACTGCCATACCACCAACATCCGCCTCTGACATCGTGGGCCAACATCATAACATAGGAGGCGTTGGTTTCAGAGCATCCTTTATAATTTTAAGACAACCTTTATTATTTTTGAGAAATGGAATTTTGATACCATAGTTAGCAGTTCTAGAAGATGGGGGAGTAATTGGAAAGTATAGTTTACAAGAACATTTGGTGTAATATCTGTAAATTATATATATTACTATAAACAACATATTACATATTATTATAATATCATATAATTAATATATCAATGTATAGTATTATTATGATATTATATATCATAATAAATGATTTAGAAATGGCTTCAGCTGCTAATCCTGTTTCTGAATCTCCCAGGCAGTGATTGAGTGTTTGTATTTTTTAAGAATTTTTTTAAATTAAAGTAGCAGTGAAGCATCATGTGTTTACAATAAGCAATAAGCATGTGTAGTATCCAATGCAAAGGAAACACACCAGAGCAAAAAAGTTCTCTTGTCTCCCCTTCCTGCCTTAATCTTTATTTGACTCAAAGAGAGAATAATTTTTAAGCAGAGACCTATCTTTATGCAGTCAAATTGGTGCTGTTGACTGGAAAAAATAATTTTCGTAAATGTTTTACTATAGCTTCTTCTTGGAAGCTTTTCTGAGACCATGGATTGTGGTCTCAGAAGTCTTGTCAGTGTGCAGTAAGTGGGAATTACCTCTGCTGTGAATAGGTTTGTGATGTTAGTAGGGTGGGTTGTGTGTTTCTGCTCACCTTCAGTTCAGGTGCATCACTGCAAGCATGCAGAGAATTGTAAGGACACACACAGCCCAAATGACCGCTGTGACCGCTATTGTGTCCTGTCACATTGCAGCCTGTGTATGGAGAAGCAGAGAAGAAGACTTCTTTAACCTGTCTCATCTTTCCCTGAGTTTAGTCTAAACACTAAACCAGGACTAGTCAAGGCACGGAAGGATGTTTTTCTTTCTTTTTTTTTCTTTTTCTTTTTTTTTTTTCCCCAGAACAGCTGTAGTTTAAAGCTCAGTGCTATTTTATTACTTTTTATGATGATGGGGGTAGAGAGATGTTTTTCTTAGTTGCAGAGGTGCATGTAATTGTTATTGAGGGGGGTTGGCCCGTGTTTGTACAGAAGTCTTTGCTTCTGGCATTTGGTCTGACAGAAGAAGATGGCCTGTGCCTTTCCTTTGTTGCATCTCGTGTGATAAATGAGCAATTTGAGAGTGATATACTAATGTGAGTACCTGGGATTGTTGCTAGGTTTTTGGATATGTAGCTGCTCAAAAGGAGAAAGAGAAAAGGCAGCGAGAGGGTGTTGAATTTGGATGAAGTACCTGAAGGGATTTTGGACTGGTGTGAAAGGAAACAGCTGTTATATTCTCCAGTATGTGCTGGATGTTTTGTTGCACGTTGCCAAATTGTTCCTTATGGTGCACTATTTCAGCTTTATGACATGGCACTCAGCACTTTCAGAGAACGTGTGCTTTCCTGTTACGCTGCTGTTCGTGTTGATTATTTTCCTTTTGGGGTCAGAATGATAATTGATTGCCGTGGTATTATCATCTCTTAATTATTATTTTTCAGTTGGTGAATGCTTGCTCACTTTTCCCTGCTGCTGTGGTTCTCTTTCTTCTTTCCTGCTGTCAGTTGCTGATGGACAGCGTCATGCACGATGAGATCCTATCTGGGCTAGCATAGATCCTTTAAGATAAGGACTGTAAATCAAGGGTTATTTTGGATTTCAGAAACAAATACAATAAATTACATAACTTAACTATTCCCTATAGCAAGCAAGATTTCCACAGTATGAAAAGAAAGTCTTGTATAACTCTGCTTTTTAATTATTGTTATTATTTTTAATATCCTTATTTGATTGCCTTATAGGACAGACCATAAAAGGTGGTTTTTAATCTAGAGGAGAAACTTTCATGCTTCAAATTCAGCTGTGCTCCTGAATTATTCGTGCATCTTGGATCATCCTATTTAAGAGTTCATAGGGAAGAAAAGGCAGGAAAAAACTCTTTGCTGCTTTTTGTGCGTTACCCCATTTCTTTCTGAACTGAGATGCAGAATGTTGTGTGTTGTTTAAAGTAGGAGTGTAAGAATAGTAATAATAATTCAAAACAAACAAACGAAAACAGCAGTTGCTTTTCTGTTGTAACAATTGGTCACATAAGGAAATGCCTGTTTTATCACTGCTCCTAAAACTTTGCTTGTTCATGATCTCTAGCCTTGCAGGTGTAGGGCTGGAGGAAACACATTTTTTTAGTCTCAGTTTTAATTTTTTTTAATTTCCTGTGGCCGCGTGCAACTCCAGAGGATTTCATGATGTTATGGTTTGACCTAGCAGATAGGTAAGTCACACACAGTTACTCGCTCACCCTTCCCAAATGTGGGAGAGAATTAAGAGAAAAATGCAGTAGAACTTGTGGGTTGAGGTAAATGCTATTTACTAAGATGGTAATGAAAGTAAAATAAATACCAGTACATATGTGTATGTGTATATATATATATACAAAAAGTAGATGATACACAGAGCAAGGGCTCACTATGCTGCCAGCAGCAGCCCCTCGTCCCAGCTAACCCCCTTCTGTCAAAGCACATCATGTTATTGGGCATGGAATAGCTCTTTGGTCAGTTTGGGTCAGCTGCCCTGGTCCTGTCCCCTCCCAGTTCCCATCTCCTTGTGCTCCCCGCAACTGCTTCGCTGGCAGAAGAATGCAAGAAGCTGAGGAACTGAAAATGTCCTTGGCTCTGTTCAACACTGCCAGGTGTTATCAGCTTTGTTTTTCTTCTGGGACCAAAACATAGCTTCATACCAGACACTATGAGAAAAGTAACTTCTGTTAGAAACTAAGACACGTGGGCATGACATTGGCTCACTGCTCGTGTATTGTGTTAGGCAACTAGACAGTTCAGCAGTCGTGGGATAACATTTGGAGCAGGGCTGTGCTGTACTGATACATGCCAGATTGATTTTGAAGGAGGTTGATAGTGGACATGTGTCTGCAAAGTACTTTGAAATTCCTGATTGAAAAATGTTATAAAAGTCCAGAATTGGATAGTTTTGTGTTGCAGCAATAGGCTGAAGTAATAATAAATAACAGGAAATTAAAATTACTGATAATGCTCAGATAATTAAGTAGTAGTTCTACCAAATGTGAATGACACTTCTAACCTGAATGCTGGTGAAATCCAAGATAATTTTCCAGCCAAGAACTCAACAAGGAACGAATGTATTTCCACTGTGTGGTCATTTGATATAGTGCAGTCTTAGTGAGAAACCTAATCGTGGGAAGAGGGAAGGACAGGATTTATGAAGTGCTCTTGTCCGTGACCTCATCAATTCAGAAGTGCTTTCTCTGCCGTGCTTTCCAGTGTTTTATCCTGTCTAGTCTTAAATAACTTCCCTTTCTGTAGGAAAAACACTCTATATCATGTCTTGCTGGTAAGTGATGTTTTCTGCTGCTTCCACCTAAGCCGCCCTCACCTTGGTTCTTCCCACTGTTTCAGTTGTACCCCATAGTGTCACCCCCTGTGATTCCTCTCCCTCCCCATGACTTAGCTGTCATAGCTAAGGAGTAGCTCTCCATACTGTTACCCAGACAGGCTAACTTAGTTATTTTGTTTATTTTTCTTCTTCTTTTTTAGTAGCTATTGAGAATTTTAGCTCAGAAAGCAATCCTAGCTGGAAAACAAAGGCAACTTCGTAGCCATCTGTATATCTTGCTGCTGACTTGTGATTTCCATTTGACAGATTGGCTGCAAATAACACTGCCAGCCTTTTTTGTTGAGCATGGTGATCACATCGGAGATGTCTTGCTAGAGCAAAGTTTGTTCTTCTCTTGACCTTATGTTTGTCATAGATGAATGTTTATGTGAACGTGTTAAAGCGTGCACGCAGTCATGTGGCAGTGGGAAAGGTCATGGTTTCCACCTGCAGGTCTCTCTTTGGGGATTAATGCACACCTAGCTCAGTGCTGTGGATTTTTTTCTAGTTACCTAGTCCCGTGTTCCGGTTGTGGGAAATCAAAGGCAACCTGCAGCTTGGGTACTTCCCCTGCTGGTAGTGGTTCTTCCCCTGCTCTGTGCCCTGTGGGCTTGGGCCCTCTTGCACGCGATATGGGGGCCAGCTCCACTCAAGCCACGGGCTGTTGCATAAGTCCTCCCTAAATGACCACTTCAGTAGGTGTTTCCTTATGAATACTTGTCTAGTGATGATTTCCTGGAAGCAATTCCTAAAGCAAAGGGATATCAAAAGGCATGGAAGTATCTCATTGCCATCGGCTAGAGTGGAGCTGGTATAAGAAAAGTTGCTCTCCAAGGTAAAGTAAAAGCTGAGAGTCTTGTATGATGTCTTGAAAAGATGCTGTTGGGGAAAGGTGTGACCTCAGCAAATGGGATACGTGGAAGACACTAATATTTCTAATTTTTACAGAAAGAGGGGTAAGCAAAACAGTGGTTTACAATATTTCATCCTTTACTGTGAAAGGTTGTAACAATTAAGTGGGTTGGTAAGCCATCTGCCTGTTTAGTTTTCTGGCTGTGTTGAGGAGAGGGAAATGTGGCTTTCCATGTGTAATGGGTTTCCATTTTATATGATACTTTGCATCTGTATGACTTGTAGTTCTGTTAGATTGAACTTTTGGTCCAGAAAAAAAAAACCTGCTAAAATATGAAAATGAAGCAAATAAATCTTAAGCAAGCACTTCTGGAGTGGGAAGGAAACTATAGGGCAATGTAGTTGTTTAAATGAGGAAAACAAATACCTGTATTAGTGCATTGTAATAATGGTAGAGTGTAAGGTAATACCGTAATTTTGTCTGATCTTGGCATTTTTAATCTTTCATCTTCTGTCAATACCAATTTTTTGTCCCTGGAGCTCTGTCCAGCATTCATAATAGTGCATTAAGAACATGTTTATAAATAATCTCATGCTTCTGATGCATTTATAAGATAAGCTGTCAATATTTTCTATGTGCCTTCACACTTCCAGACAAAATTTTCTTCTAATTTTATTCCAGTTTCAGTTTTTTATGTTTGAACTGACTGTGCCAAAATTTGCCTTTCAGCCTGTCCCCAAAGAGAAGGAACAAAGCACTGAAGCTAACAGGCAAAGGAAGCGAGGCTGAGAAAGTGTTGTCTCTGATTGCTGGTAAGTGGTTACAATACATTTAGCATTCTGAATCAGTCTTCGACACCTGCATTGCCAGACCTTTTAGGCAATAATAAGTTTTCAGTCCTTGTCTGTTTTAAATAGTAATAGTAATAAAAAAAATTACCTCATCTCTAGAGTCAGCAACTGTTAAAGACCTTGATGTATATCTACTTTCCATATAGATTTCATGGGTTTTCTTACTCCTAATTCCAAGAGAAGGAAAATGAAGAGACTCAAGATGTAATGATAGATAACAATGATATTCTAAAGGACAAATTGTATCACCTTTGCATTGGAGTATGTCCATTTCTTTGAATATAGTTCCTTTGAGAGCTATCCAGCTACATAAGCAATAAGTTGCTGTTCAGTGTGAGAACAGGTGGCAGAATTATGTTGCCCTTACTTTGCAAACCATTTATAGCTGATTCAAGTCAGAATCCGGCACAGGATGCTCTGGTAAGCTCAGTGAGCTTTGTTGGATAATAGTTACAGCCTTATAAATCTCACCATTAACTTTCCAATGTTACATTTCTATCTCCTACATGGAATAGGCTGAAGGGAATGTGTGTCTGCGTCTCTTCATAACATTTTTGTTTTAGCTCAGACTGGGGTTGAGGAGGGATTTAGCTGGGGATGCAGACCAGTGAAATGGAGTTACCTGTAGGGAATGTTTTAAAATTCTGCAGAAAGGCAAGAAAGGGGAATGTGGGAAGCAATAGTTCGAAATAGTGTTTTGGCAAGATTAATGGAGAGTTCATCTGTCTGAAGTCCTGAATTTCAATATCTGCTTGTTCTAGAAATTCTGTGATTAGCTTTTTTGAGTGTCTAGGATCAGGTGGTTTTTTTTTGTTTGTTTTTTGTTTTTTTTCCTGGCACTAAACAGGCTTTGTTTCTTTTCATTTATTTTTATGCAGATGCTTTGTTTAATTATTGAACTTTTGCCTTTTTTGAAAATAATTCCTAGTGAAGTAGAGGTGTTCAATTTAAAGTGGAAAAAACAGATAAACAGAGCAAATTACCAGAGTTATTGCAGAGTTTTAGTTGCACTTCTTTCCAAAATAAAAAATAATAGTAACAAAAATCTGTATATGATTTTAAAAAATGGTTTGGCATAATATTTTTATTGTATTCACAGTTATTTTTTGCTGTAAACATAGCTTTTTTTTTTTCTCGACATTTTTCATCTTTGATTTTATTATAGTAATTCATTTCAGGATGCAAAACTGTATATTGCATTGCCCCATTGCTAATGTTCTGAAATGGACACATACAGCGTTGCCTATATAAAATTATCAGATATTCAAGAGGTAATTAAATGTCAGCTCTCTATGTAGATCTGTTGAACTTCAAAAACCTAGTTGTATTTTGGTGGCATCTCAGCTTGGTCAAGTTTTCTGAAAGAAAATTGTTCTAAGCAGAGGGATCGTTGAGTGATGAAATACGTGACTGGGTGGGGATTTACATACGTTACTGCACCTCATATTTTATGTAACATAATTGGTAAGCCTTTTCTTTTGTCCATCCTGTCTCCCTCGCCCTCCCTGCACGGTTTGTTTTTTATTCCCCCACCCTGCAATTTGTCTTATTCTGATACAGCTATTTTTTCCTTTGTTTTCTTGTAGTAGGTTTTAATTTAATGTTCATTCTACAAAAAAAATTCTGCTGGATACATGAAGACTTGAACTAAGTATGTAGAAAAAATATAGTTATTCTGCTTTATGTTAGACTCCCTGTGTTGTATTTGTTTAATGATTTTTTTTTCTTTAAATAAATACTGTTTAAAAAGAGGCCTTGCAGGTTTTACCATCTCCTGTGTTCTCACCTGTTATTAAGAGTTCATTTGACCCCAGTGTCTCCTGAGTACTCTCATTTCCGACCATGATAGAGCCTGCTAGGTCTGTGTGGGAACTTGATCTTTCAGCATGCAAATTGCACTTTATGCATAGTTTCAAAGAAAAATTAAGAAACAATTACTATATTTTAATTTTGATTCTCTTAGTATGTAATGGAGGTGGTTTTAACTTACGATTGTTTTGTTCAGTGTGTCTTTGACCTAAAATAACACCTTGTTCTTCACTCCTAGTAAAGATTTGATTCTTCCATGTTGTTTCCTCTTTCTCTCCGACTTGTACAGCTTCTTCCACCCATCAGTGTGTATATCTTGGCTCAGACATAGAAGATGAGATGATGTTACCTTTGTTTTCTGAAGAGTGGGAAATGCTTCCATGTACGACAGTTTGAGATACGTATACTGAGCTCTATGCTTACTTTTCACTGAGACTTGCATTGAAGGCTGTTATTTTCAAATATCTGGTGTCATGGAAGGGTTCTCTGACATAATTAAAACATATAGCTTTCTCAAGACCTTTCAAGCGAAGGTTTTCTTTCGTTCACTGTGCTGTGCTTTCTCTGGGAGAAGTATATCAGCATTAGCAAGCCTTACAGGATTTGTTACCTGGTAACGTTAAAGATAATAAAGCACAAAGCTACTTGGGAGCCTATCGTGCTGGGGTGCTGCGTGTCGTGAACCCAAATATATTCTGTTTTCTAGCATTAGTGACAAAAAGAGAAGTTAGTGATGCTAGTCTTGTTCTTTCTACTATAAGACCATCACAATCTTTTTTAATCCTCTGGTAGCAGGACTGGTAGCAATTTAAACCGATGTTTAAATTGACACTTCCCTTGCTTTGCTTGCCACAGAATACTTAGTTCTTCTTTAACAAGTTACAGGAGGTGTCAACACCTTTTTGAGCGCTGTTAAGTCAGTAGTGTCCTGACATGATCAAAGGTAGGTATGCCTAAATACGTATGAAGTGTAATTGACTAAATCAATCCTAGGTGCAAGCGTTCACAGAAGCAGAGCAAAATTGTCACTGGAAATAAGAACAAGATTAACCAAATCCATTTTAAAACTTGACTGATATTTATTTGAGTAGACAGAATTTTAAATTGAGGGATTTTCCTTTAAAATTTCCAATGAATATTTCTTAGCAGCACTGTCTATAATTCAGTATCACTTGTTGTAGTTAAAGTAATTTTAAGGAAAAAGTCTACACTTTTTACCCTTAGGCTTTAAACAGTTAATGCATTTCTTTAGCTCTAGATACAGAAAACGTTGCACAGGATAAGTACAATATTTTCAAATCGAATTTTCTGTCTTTTGGTAATGCCTATAATAATTCATAATGTAGAAAATACAAAGTCAAATTGTAAAGCCTGTTAATGAAGGTTGGCTAGGAGTTAATTCATGCAAGTCTTCTTGAGTATGCTTGTTTTTGAAAGAGCAAAGTAAGTCTTTCATCTTGCAGGCCAGCAATGTGTTGCAAGACTGATGAGACAGCACAGGGACTTGATAAATTCATGTGGGATTTTGAAGAAATAATTATCCATCCACCTGTAAATTATATTTTATTGCTTGGATCAAGGAAATAACAGCAGAGTAGTTAAAATAATATAGAGAGAGTAAATCTGTTTGCTAAGAAGTAAAGGAAGCAAAACTGAAAATGCTCAGCTCTGCAATGTTACGTGATTTTTATTTTATCCTCTGAAATTTGTGTTGCAATGAGACCAACTGTACTGAGACAAATGCTGTGGCTGTGTGCAGCTTGCTAACAGAGCTGTTTGTCTTGTTTGTGAATCTTGTTGTTCATGTACATACAACATTTTGTATAGGCGGAATGGGCTGAAATGACCTGTCACTTAGAAATCTATGTGGTGGGCTCCTCCCTGCCCCACTTTGACCAAATGCCAGCCATTATTGCACTCTGTAGGCTGGTTGCTTTTTTTTTTTTTTTTCCCCCTCCTGCCTTAGTAATATCTACAGCCTTTGTGATTTGGGATGGCATGTAGATGGTGATACAGAGTTTTTGATCAGATTCTGTAATATAGTACTTGCTTGCAATTCCAGCCTGAGATTTTGGGTTAATTGTTCTTGGAAAATGAAGGGGTCTTCTGCTTCTAAACCTCATTAGCAGTAAGGGAACACAACAGCCTAAATCACACTTAAATTGAAGAATAATAAAAGTCTTATCTTTGTTTTCAGATTTACTCAGTCAACAGAAAAGGGCTTCAGAAATGGGGAACTATGCCAAAACAATAAAGGCTTTTGCATTATGTAAAGAAAAAGCGTCAGAGTAAGTAGAACTTGTAGGACCCCTTTACATGTTTCTGAGATAATGGGCCTTTGACAGTGAGCCAACAGCAATGTTTTCAAGTGTTTTTCCAAAGCAGTATTAGTGTCGGGGTGAATTTATAGGAAGCATTTTTTACTTATATCTTAATCTATAATACAGTCAATGTTATTTTGCACCTCTGTCTGTATTCTCTCAGGAGTTGAGTTTAGAATAATTTCTTATACATCTGGACCCAGCCCAAAAAAGTTGCTGACGTGATTTTTAATTGGATGCCTAAAAGTGGCTCTGCAGAAATCTTCTCTGGCAAAGCTAAGCAGAATAAAAATGGCGGCAATTTCAGTCACCATTTTCTGGCACCTCTCTCTTCAGTCTCACATAGGGATTGGGTGAGAAGGGGGAAGCAGACTGAGAGATCTTTTCATTTTCAAATTCTAGATTTCAGAGCTCCATGATAAATGTTTTTGCACTGCATGGGAATGTAGTCCTTGCCTCTTGCAAGGTTCCCAGTGGTGGAGCACAGCCATCTGGGACTTATGAGTAGCTACAGCAAAGGAGATCTGAGGTCTGCTAATAAAGGCTGTAATAGCACCATTTCCTTTTCATTTTTTTGATGTTTGTCTCTAACATGGAGTAGAAGGAGATGCTAAAAGCAAACCTCTGGGTTACACCTCCAAAGCCTTTTGAACTAGGATGTGATGGATTTGATCCAAGAAAATGCCTTGTCCATCCAGAAATGGTCGAAATGTGTCTTAGAGCAGGAAAGGTGAGTAAATAGTAAGCACTGCATATGCAAATTTTATTGAAACTCTGCCTGAACACTCTTTTTCATTTAAGCTTGTGTCCCTGTATAAATGGGATATGAAGTTTTAGGCATAGACACTGGTCCTCCTGTCAGAAGCTGACAGCTTCAGTTTTCATTTAACTGACTGTTGATTCTTGAATAGAGAAGAATATTTTTTTATTGTTTGATTTCCTATGCAATGTCCAATTGGCTGAAGTTGTCTAGCAGTTGTGACATTGCATTTGAAATCTTATTAAGAATAGACAATTATTTGATCTGAATGTGTATTCTTTTTCTTTGACTTTAGCTGGCTATAGGCTACCTTTCTGTTAATCTTAGGAAGCCTTTTAAACTTAGTGCTCTGTTTCAAGTAGATTGGACTGACATTCCCCATGTTCAGATTCGGCAGTTATCGCTGCAGTGGTGAACAATGTGGTACATAAATAAATTTATAATGAGGGTAAACCTGTCTGTGAAAGAATAGCTGAAATCTTTTAGAACTATTGATGTAACAGTAATAGTCCATTTTCCTTCAAAACCTGGAGTAGCCTTTAATAAAGCTTAATGAAAAAGGTTATTTAATTGTATGTAATGTAGTCAACTGTCAAATAATTCACTTAAAATTCAGATCCAAGGGAAGACACAAAATCTGTAGACTCATATGGAGTCCTCTTCACTATCACGCTGTTGGAGTGCTTTTGATAAAGAAGAAAGGGGATGGAGTAGCAGCTAGCTGTCTGGAACTGATCCACAGCACATTGAATTAAATGGGCATTTTTTTCATTGCCTTTGATCATCCTTGGATTGAACCTGTATGCATATGATCTAATTAGTAGCAAGCCTGGGAAATGCTGGTATGTTGGCTTTTTAATGCCTTACCTACTGAGATGGTAATTATATAAACAAACATATTTGTGTATCTATGATATGGCAAGTCTTGAAATACTGACAGTTGTTTTCCTAATGCTGGACCTTCGTTTGAAAGCTAGACGTTTTACTGCTAGAGATTGAATTTGCCTGAGAGTAGAATAGATACTATTGTGAGGCTGAATGATTTACAGTCTGAGAGTTTATGAAAGCTAGCAGACTTTGTAAGTGCTGAGAGTGTAAGTAGGAAGAGTAGGCATAAATACAAAGAGTTTTTGATGTCAGATGCTTAGTTGTGCAATAATGTATGTTTACTTCATGGATTATGTTTAGAGTGTCCCCAGTAATGCTTTTTGTTTGTTTCTGTAAATTACATAAAATGGCATAGCTTTGTGTTGAGAGGTACCTTTACATTTTACATGAGTTTCAGGGTCAACCAGAGGAAACCTCTCTGCATAAAGCCAAGGTTTGCATCAGTTTTGTGAGCTAAGACGTTGTTCAGTCATAGTTCAGAATGACCAAACGTCTCATCTGAGCATTTTAAATATTGCTTTTTCTTTACCATCAACAAGATTTCTATCACAATATTTTATGCTGCATTGCACCTTATGGGATGCTGTCTGTGTGCCTTAGCTGCAGCAGTTCATGAAGTTAAGGTACTGTTCAGTGTAAGATAGGTTGGTGGGAACTGACTGTATGTATTTACACTGAACACAGAGATTCCATGTGGATCTGCCCTATATTTGCAAAGCAAACATTGGCAGATACTATTGTGAGGCTGAATGATTTACAGTCTGAGTTTATGAAAGCTAGCAGGCTTCCTAAGTGTTAGTAGCTTTAGTAGGAAGGGTCGATATAAAGAGCAAGGTAGAAAGTCGAGTGTTAGCTTGTACCCTTTCTCAGTTTAGCAGTTGTGTAATTAACCATGAATCTGTTGGTCGTATTTGCTTATATTTCCTATCGTTTGCTCCCAGTTCTCAGCCCAATAAATAGGGATTCTCTGATGTTCCAGTTGCATACATGTCAATGAAAACTAGCCTAAAACTGAGGCATGCGTCAGTTAGAAGATATTAAAAGGAGCCTCAAATTTTTTCGCAGGGGCTTTTAAGAACTACTGTAGCAATATTAAATAGCATACCAAGAAGATGCTGAGATTTTATATGGCAGTTGCTACTTTACACAACAAAAAAGTTTCCATACTGACTGCAACATAGCACAAAACATACGCTACTTTTGAGGCAGACATTACCCTTTTACATAAGCAAAACATACGCTCAGGCCACTCTGATGAGTGAATGTACATCATCTACAGTGATTTTGGGGTGCATGTATTACAAAAATTTCTATGTATGCTTTAGGGAGTGATCCAGACCCAGGAGAAGGAATGGAGTAGGTGTTCAAAGAGGTTATTTTTGCCTTTGAGAAGGGACCTAGGTAAGCCTTTGTCTCTCAAAAAACTTTGTTAGGAGGAGAGCTGCATTTCTAAGGTGCAGATCTAAGAAACAGGAAAACAAAAGTACATGCATTGTCTGCTGTTTTGAACATATGAATGTGAGATTCCTCTTGTGTGACCTGTCAAGATACTTGTGTGGCTTTGATTCTTTCTCAAGTTTTGCAAGAATAGCCAGTCTTCTCTGCCTATTCACCCTTTTGAAAAATATGTTAACTATAGGTTTGGTATTGTGTGTTAGCAAGCAAAATCATGGGGGAGAGCATTGAATTCCAAATCCTAGAATCATAGAATGGTTCAGGTTGGAAGGGACCCTAGAGATCATCTGGTTCCAACCCCCCTGCCGTGGGCAAGGACACCTCCCACTAGACCAGGTTGCCCAAAGCCCCATCCAGCCTGGCTTTGAATACTTCCAGGGAGGGGGCATCCACAACTTCTCTAGGTATGGTGCCTATAGAAATTGTGAAAGCAATTCAAACCCAACTAGATGAGTCCTTGAGCAGCTTCTGCTAACTGGATCTGCTTCGGACAGGGTGTTGGACTAGTCCACTTCCTGATGGTCTCTCTGACCCTGAACTATTCCATGATTCTATAGCTCTGTGAATTACAAAAGTAAAGCTTGATTTCATGAAGTTGAATGAAGTTGATCTTGGGATGGAGTGATTGTTATCTCTAGCAGGAGGTAAGTCCTGCCATCCCTAAGCCCAGCTCTGACCGTCTGTATCTTGCTGTCATTAGGCTTTGCTTTCCTGGTGGGCAGCTTTGCTCTGCGGAAGACTATAACCATTGTGAGAAGCTAGGATGTGGGAGGTAGATACTCAAAACAGATGCATTAATGTGAGGACTTAAAACTGTGATTTTAAACAAGGGTGAGCATGCTGAGAGCAAGTGGGACAAGGAGAAGAATTCCAGTTGCCAAACCATTGCACTGTTTGCATCTGGATCGTGCTTCCTTGGAACTCAAAGTTCTTTCTGAAGTGGACTAAGTTGAAGTGACTGAACACAAACAGAGGGCTCATGTATCATGAAAGCATGGTTGAACAAATAGTCTTTTCCTTCTATTGCTTATTTGCTGAACCCTGCAGTTCTGGAAAGTAGTTTAAAGCTCAGTTTTTCTGATCTCCCACTTGTTCTGAGAAAGCTGAGAGGGGTGAAAGGAAGCCACGGTAGCAACAGTAATTAATTATCCATTTTGAGAACTTGACGTGCTCATTTTTCCCATTTCAGGGGAAATTACTGCAAATTCAAAAGGCAGTGGAGAAATGTAACTCTCACTGTGTTTTCTGTATTCCTCTCCCATTGCTTCTATTGAAGATTTTTGGAGCAGTAGCAATATCCCAATGTATGCTTGGGCAGTTTGTATACAGTGGGCCAGCTGATGCCAATTTGATTGCTTGAGCAATCAAGGAAAAATCTCCCATGTAATTTGAGGTAGTTTTCGAAGAATAATAGATTTTCCAGTCATCATTCCCCATGAAGATGCATGCAGAAACATGCACATGGACACGAGCATACCCCATTGTAACTAAATAGGCTGCCTTTTGGAGATGTGCTTTGGACGTGAATGATCGAGCCAGAATTTGGACTTAGGTAACCTTCTTCTGTTACTGGAAATATTCAAAGTAATTTGATTTAAAAAAAAAAAAAAAGCAAGCTAGTAATTTAAAATTGAACTACTTTCCATTGCTTGAAGTATGAGGTGTTGTATAAAAAATAAGACAACCAGGTAGTAGTGTTTTTACTATCTCTCCTTCAAGATGATGGTCTAGCAAGCATATATTAGGTAATATATTTGCATTGTGAGATGATGCCTTGTTTTATTTCACTCTTAAAATGTACCATGTAGTGCCTAAGATTTGCAGCTGTCAAACTGTGCCTGTTCAGAGCATCACTTAAAATGTTTAATAAAGATCTCATCACTGGATGCAAATACAAAAATTTGCAGAAAGCCATGGTGATATTTCCTACTAATGTTTGCTAATAGGCTTCTCTTCTGATGGCCTGACCAGCACCTTTTGATATTTATAAGCTGTGATTTGCATTTGGAGCTGGGTCATCGGGAGCCACGATATTAACAGAGAGACGTGAAGCATTCTTTCTGTAGAAAGCTGTGTATGGGAATTCTTGAGAGAAGAGGCCTGTGTTCTTTGCTGATGTTAAACTGCACAGAGTCCTGGATACAAACAAACTACATCCTGGGGAATGTGCATCAGCCCTGATGGCTGCTGTCGGTGCCAGTGATATTTGAGTTTTCTAGTCATCATCATCATCTCTTCTTATGAAAGGTAATAAATAATATTAGTAATTTTTAAAGGTTGATTCTAAGTATTCATGAGTAAAGACTCTGGGCTGACCATTGCAGCTCTGACAACTTCTTGCCATTTCTTGATAGCAAAAGGATGTCTTGCAAGTGGCATAAAAACCTGAAAACTTCTTTTTCTTGTTTTTTCAAGATGCTATAGAAATGAGTATTTATATTCATTCCTTTCCTCTCTTCACTGAGAGGGTGGTGAGGCACTGGCACAGGCTGCCCAGAGAGCTTGTGGATGCCCCATCCCTGGAGGTGTTCAAGGCCAGGTTGGACGGGGCCCTGGGCAACCTGATCTATTACCAGACTTGGAGGTTGGCAGCCCTGCCTGTGGCAAGGGGTTTGGAACTTGATGGTCCTTGAGGTCCCTTCCAACTCAAGCCATTCTATGATTCTTTTTGATTTTTGCAAGAAAAAAAATATTTTCTCGTTGAAAAACTGAGTGCTCCAAGATGAGATTGGGTCAGCAGAGAAATGAGGAACTGTTTCTACAATGACCAACCCAGATGACTTACTTGCTGAAAATAATTAAGGATGTCTTGGTAGCTAAAAACTTTCGTCTGCTGTGCACCATAAGGAGCATCTGGTTTGTTTTGCTCATTTGTTTGCTTTGCTTATAGAAGCTTGCTCATTTTCCAAGCCAGCCAGGAAAACTAGCAGAAATATTTTTTTAAAAAAAATTCACACTAGCACACTATGATATAGCTAAATAATTAAATAGATTCATATACTTAGAGCAGATACACAAAGCAGCTTAAAAGAATGATTCAACTGTCACAAGTTGTTTTCTGCTATAGGAGGATGGAGAACAGAGATCTCATGTCTGGTACTCAGCTGGCTGGACTTCGCCATCATTAGAACTGTTGTCCTAGAAAGACTGATTTTTGTGAGGTTACAGTGCCATCATCAGCAAAGAATTAATGCATTTAATTTGTTCTTCCTGTGTGGCTAGAATAATACCATTTCAGATGTCCACTCTCTTAGGAAGAATTCTTTTTAAGCAAGTAAATATTATACTTTTAAAGCCATTTCCCACACAGTGCCTTTGACTATGAGAAGAAAAAAGGCAAAATAAGATTATTAAAAGAATTCATGATAAAATCGTGGTTCTGTACTTACTGTGCCATTGATTTCCCAGCTGTGTAAGTTCTCTTTATGAGAAAATAATACCTCTTGCAAACTACTGGCCCTTCAGGCTGTGTTTCTAAGTTTTGCTGATTGTGCTTCTGTAAATTATGGTTGTGCTAATTAGTAAGTTCTTTATTTTCAAGGAGAGTGGTGCCAACCATTATTGAACCTGGTAAACTAGATGGAAAGGAAAGGGAAGGAAAACGCTGTTTTTGCATTGTGATGGACAGATACCAAGTGATTCTGGCTAGGTTCAAGGCAGATCTGTTGAACAAATCAGCAGTAATTTATGGCCATGATATAGAGTAAAATTTCATCTTTAAGAAAAATCCTAATGGGTCAAAATCAGAACCTGCTTCCACTGAGACAAATGGAAATGTTACTTCCTCAGAAGATTTTTTGAGCCCAAATTCTAAAATACTGAGATTTCTTCAGGTCTCGGTAGAGGAATTCTTGCTAGCCAGCTCTAGTTAATCAAATGAGAATGCAAAGCAGATTAGAAAACTAATTAAGACTAGAGAATTGCATCAATTTTTTTCTTTTTCTTTTTTTTTTTTTTCTTTTTTGTTAGTCATGCAAACTACTTCTGGAAGAAAATATTGAAACTTTTTGTTTGTTTGTTTGCAGATTTTTAGCATAGTGGAATGTTTTTGAAGGCTAATGTTCAGGAATATTTCTTCCGAGGAGACTACAATTTCTTCTTAAATGAATCGTGTCATGCACACTAGAGCAGGATGCCCTACCCTGGGATGAATCCTGTCTCAACAAGATTATCATGGACTATTAAATGGTCTTAGTGGGCTGTAAGTACAGATCAGTGATATCGTTTGTGGGTGTTATTCTTTCCTTTTCACAACGTGAACAATTTAATGCTTGGTAAAATGAGAACGTGTGTTGTATCTTTAAATAATTTTTTATTTGGACTGTTCTCAAAGGTATGAGGAGAAGCCTTCAACAGTGGCTACCTCTGTCCTTTCATTTTCTAGTGTGGTCAAGATTTCTATCCCAAAGCAACGTACCAGTGTACCTGAATTTTTGTTACAAACTCCTATGTCTTCATTCATTGTTCTAGTAAAAATGTTGTCTGGTAGTTGATAACAGCTTAGTGCTAATAAAGTGCCGTTTTACCTTCAAACTCATTAAGTAAGACAAACTAGTATTCTTTAGTTTTCGTCCTGTTTCTTTTTGTAGTGATACTTTGAGAGACCAGAGTAGTGCTCATTGCACCTTCTGCTGGCTCTAAGCTCCTTTCTCCCTCCAATTTAGAATTAGCTAAAGAATGGTGCCCATAACCATTCAGTGAGGCCAGCAGAGGACGTAAACTGAGTTTATACCATTGTTGTTAAACTTCTCTGTGAATGAAGATACTTTCAGCTGCTTTTATCTCCAGAGGAATGCAAACATTTCAGACATTTAACTGCCTCTCCTGTTTAGGGCTTTTGTCATCAGTCCATTTAGGTGGCCAGCAATATTTTTTCAAAGACGTTTTGAAGGCAGCAATGATTATAGAGTTTTTGCTTATTTAAAAGGAAGTTATAGCAGCTTTCTGTTGTCATGAATTCTTAAAGCTCCTGACTTGCCACGTGCTTTCAAGGGTTATCTTAAAGAATTATTGTGTTCAGGGAAAGTGGTTGTAAAGCCATGTAAGACCAAAATAAATATTTTAAGCAAACAGGTCTGCTGAAAGCATGTGAGTAGTACCAAGGGAATTGTATTCTTTTATATTTTTTCTAGTGAGGGATATTTATCAGGGTGAGCAGATGGGCACTACTCATTTTTGGCATTCATTGATAAGCCTGCTACCTTTCCAGGTGGCTCAACAAAAAAATAACATGGTGGCACTGTTCCCATTTTATTTTTATTCCTCTCAGACTAGTTAGTCACCTATCTCTGTTCTCCTCATTTAGAGCCATCTGCTGGATTTTTTTGCTTCTGCTTTTTCAGTTGTTCTCCGTTCTAAAATCAGCAAAGTATCTCCTATAAGAGCCAAGAGAAAGTCTTTGCATGTTTGCATAACATTGGGCTCAATTATGCCTTCTTTCTATCGTCTTCACTTCAGCCAGCTTGTGAGATTAATTTTTACCAGCCTATCACAGTATCATAAAATGGCTTGGGTTGGAAGGGACCTTCAAGATCATCCAGTTCCAACCCCCTGCCATGGGCAGGGTCACTGCTCACCAGATCAGACTGCCCAGGCCCCATCCAACCTGACCTTGAGCAGCTCCAGGGATGGGGCATCCACAGCTTCTCTGGGCAGCTTGTGCCAGTGCCTCATCACCTTCTGAGTAAAGAATTTCTTCCTAACATAAGCTTCTCCTCTTTCAGTTTAAAGCCGTTTCCCCTCATCCTATCTGCCTATGTCCTGGACCAGGAAGTTATCTCAACAGACTCCAGGAATCTCCTGAATTGTTTGTAGCCCACCCACCGTGTTGTTTTCCCAACAGACATCTGTGTGGTTGAAATCAGGATGAAAGCCTGCAAGTGTGATGCCTCTTGTAGCTGAAGCAAGCAGGCCTTGTCAACAGGCTCCCTCTGATCGGGCAGCTTGTAGTAGACCCCGTCCACCAGATGTCCTTTATTGGTCCCTAATTTTAACTCTCAAACTCTCAGCGTGATCACAGCTGTTTCTCAGAGGCATCTTTTGCAATCTTTCCACTTCTTAACATGGAGGGCAACTCCTGCACCCCTCCTGCCTTGCGTATCCCTTTTAAAAAGCGTGGAGCTTTCAGTCATAGTATTGCAGTTGTGTGATTTGTCCCACCATGTTTCTGTGATGGCAATCAGGTCATCGTTTTCTAACTGTACCATGGTTTCCAATTTCTGCTTATTTCCCCTGCTGGCTGCATTGGTGTAGAGGCACTTCAGCTGGGCTATCAGGCACGTTACCTTCTTGGAGAAGCCCTCCCAAATTCCTCTAGGACTAATCTGAGATTTTTCTCTGCTTCCTAAAGTGACAGTGTTCCTTGGCCCTTCACTGTCACTTAGACGTACATCCCCTGTCCTTACAAAGTAACACATGCAACATCATCAAATTATTCTTCTCTTAGTGGACTTTTACGCAGCTCTTCCTTATTAATATAGTAATTTTCTTACTTTCTATGTTGAAATATTAGAAGAATGAGGAGTAAGTGAGAATCCACCCTCTGTTGTGTTTGTTCTTGTCGTCATTTGGGTTAGAAAAGAACTTAAAGATTAACAAGTCCAACCAACCTGACCACCAAGTCCCACCTCTAAACCACGTTTCTTAGTACCACATCCACACATCTTTTTTAATACCTCCAGGGATGGCGACCATTTCCTTGGGCAGCCCATTCCAATGTTTGATCACTCTCTCCTTGAAGAAATTATTCTTAATATCCATCTGAATCTCCCCTATTGCCACTTGAAGCCATTTCCTCATGTCCTGTCACTTGTCACCTGAGGAAAACAGACCAGTACCCTCAATATTGCAACCTCCTTTCAGGAATCACAGAATCACAGAATCACAGAATTGCAGGGGTTGGAAGGGACCTCAAGAGATCATCGAGTCCAACCCCCCTGCCAGAGCAGGTTCCCTACAGCAGGTTGCACAGGTAGGCGTCCAGGCGGGTCTTGAAGATCTCCAGGGAAGGAGACTCCACACCCTCCCTGGGCAGCCTGTTCCAGTGCTCCGTCACCCGCACCGTGAAGAAGTTCTTCCGCATGTTGGTGCGGAACTTCCTGTGCTCCAGCTTAAGGCCATTGCCCCTTGTCCTGTCCCCACTGACCACCGAAAAGAGGTTCCCCACTTCCATTTGCCTCCCGCAACTAAGATACTTATAAACATGGATCAGGTAAACAGGTAACAGGAAGTTGTAGAGGACAATAAGGTCTCCTTCAGCCTCCTTTTCTCCAAGCTAAACCCCAGTTCCTCGCAAGTCTTGTTTTCTAGTCTCTTCCCCAGCTTTGTTACTCTTCTCTGCACACTCAGTGTCCTTCTTGTAGTGAGGGCCCAAAACTGAGCACGGTATTTGAGTTGCACTCTCTGTGGTGCAGCATACACTGCCCAGCAGTTCAAGGAAATGTATGAAGACCTCATTATGGTTACTGGATTATTTTCTTATTACCTATCCTTATGCCTATTCCTGCTTTGCTGCTTTAATAAACAGCCATTGTCAGCGATACAGAAAGAACCAAGATAAATGATAGGTTTTAGGAGGCTAAGGATGAAGTTCTGTAGATTTTCTTTTTGTTTAGTTGGTGCAAGGTTTTATATTTTACTTCATTTTTCTGAGTGGTAGTGTAATGTCTATGCTAGGATAATTGTAATAGGTTATTGTTATCAATTCAATCAGCAGTGGCTTGAGATCACTGAGATCTGATGTAAACCACAGTATTTTAGCTACTGGGTACTCAAGAGTGAAATGTATAATTATTTACATATATTTGCATTTTTTATAGAGTTCTTACGGTGTTCTTGCAACTTTTCTGCACACTAGTTTGCCTCTGGTGAATGACATGTTTTATCCATGGCTTTGAACACTTAGTAACTGATCTTTTTTTTCTGCACAATTATTCTCTTTGATGACCTCGCATTTCTGCAAGCTCTAAACTACGGGAAACAGACTGAAGCAATGATGGCACTCATTTGTCATTTGTGATGGAGAACCACGTCAACAGAGTTGAGTTTAGTTTGACCTCAATGATTTTTTTCCTCTCCAAATGTTAGTACAAATATAGATCTTGATGTTTTCAGGAGGGATTTCTAGACGAAAGGGAATCAGCATAAGTATCTGGATTTTAACATTGATGATCTGCACAAGTGAATAATATTACATCTGTGTCGGGCAAAACTGCTTGAAGAAGAACCTATGTGTTTTCATCACTGGAGTCCAAATTGTTTTTATCTTATGAAGTACCTCATCTCAAGTCCAGTGTGTGATATGAAAAGGCAGTTTTCCACTAACCTCTGAAATGAGACAGCAGTCTAGTTGCGGTATGAATAAAGAACATTTAGATTTTTATGCAAAAAAAATACTGAGTTTTACAGTTGAAGACCGTGTGTGTTCGTCATCCTACTGCATTTCTCACAGTTCACTTTCTATTCCAACTTGAACGCACAGAGAAACCTGCTCAGCAGATATAAAATAGGCCATCTTTTGAAAGAAGATTGACCTTGTGGACCCCAAAGCAGTGATTGGTAACAGGTGCATCCCTTCCATTTTAAACTACAGCACAAGTGACGCATTATCTCATGCAAGGCATATCTAATAAATTATTTCCTTGAATCAAGGCTGATGTGTAACTAACAATACTGAAGCATTCCTACAGACTTTTATTTAATAACGTAAAAATAACATAATTTTAAGAGAGCGATAAAACGATATGGTTGAAGTGTAGGTATTCATTAAAATGCTTTAAATCAGCATTTTTAACAATTTTTTTTTTGTTTTGGTGAAACTTGCTCATTTTCCTCAATTGAGGCAAATTTGAAAGAGAGTATCTGTCAGTTCTGAATTTCCCTTGCTGCTGTTACACATCTTTATTTATGTTTAGTGTTCCTCTTTACTGCTGATCTTCTACTTGGTGCTTTTACGGGCAGTTGGGCTCAATCCTCCCGTCAGTTAAACCACAGCAGCTACATGGAGCCTCTGACCCATAGGTCAGTGTTCTGTCTTTCACTCTCATAAAGGTCTGAGATACTGAAATTATGATCAACAGAAGAAGTGCTGCATGATAGAGAGGGGATGGCATGCTAATGTTGGAGATCTTTGAATCAAATTTATGTCCTTTTCCAGAAGGAAAGGTGAAAATAATAAACCCCTGGATGACAACTTGGAAGGTTATCAAGACAGGAGATAAAGAGAGGTCAACATACGTGAACCTTCATTTCTATAGCTCCTTAAAATATATATTTTTCTCCTTCTTGTTTTTGTTTTTAGTATCAAATAGCGAAGTCCAACTATCACTAATGTGTTAAGAAGGAACATTATATTGTCTAGATGGACAGTATGAATGGTACAGTCAGAAGGATTTCATCTATTCTGTCCAGTAGTTTCTAGGCAGGGCAGGGCAGTTATTTCAGAGAGATACTCAGACCTAATCTAATGGAAATTATATCATATGTTCCCAGGTAATTTCAAAGAAAAAGAGAGATTGAATAGTGGAGTTACTCAGTCCACTAGAGAAGAGTGTAAATGGGTTATGCCTTGCAATTGTATACATATAATAAAATAATTGAGTTGGAAGAGACCTTCAAAGATCATCTAGTCCAACTGCCTGACTGCATCAGGGCTAATCAATAGTTAAAGTATGTTATTGGGGACAGTCAAAATGCCTCTTTTACATAATTTGTGTGTGTATGTGTGCATACACGTACTTATATATGCATACACATATGCACACATTTACAAATGGCATTGACAAGATTATACTCTGCAACAAATCAGTTATCTCCTAAGTAGTATCTGTCTCAAATCAAGGCATGTTGGTAAACTAGGAAACTGTTCTCTCTTGACCTTGTTCCTTACCCCAGCTTTACCCAAACTAGTCATTTTCCTCTCCAGGTATATCTATTTGCAGGTATATCTATTTGTATTTGTGTAGCTTGGGCTTTTCTCATATTTTCTTCTTTCCTTACAGATGTTGGAAGTGATCAGGGTGCTCCCATATATTCAAACCAAGGTTACAAACTATACATGCTTCATTTGCAAGAAGTGTAAACAATTTAATTATGCTTCCTATTGTCAGAGCTTGCTGTTTAGTTCATGTGTGGTAAAGCTAATTAAATTGCATGCTGGTAGTTTCAAGCCATGATTTATTTTTCAATGTATTTGAAATGAAGACTTAATGTTGGTGGTTGCAGTTGCCAGCCACCTTTGCTGTTACCGTTTGTTTAACCTTCAAGGCCCTGTTTCCAGAAAGCATTACAGTCTTGCAAACCTATAAATGTTTGGAAATAATGAAATGTTTAAAATAATTATTTGCTTTCTGGCCTGGAAAAATTACTTAATTCACATTTTTAAGTTTCTTTCATAAGGAATATGCTTACAAAATGAAAGCAAAATGAAAGCTCAGTTTCTGCTTTCATCTTCTCATTCCAAAAGCTGGAGACTTTCAGTAGAATGCCAAGGGATATGAGATGCTCCATAAAAATTTGATGATGAAAGGACATGAATTCATAGGCACCTCTGCTTTAATTTTTGACTTTGTCTTCTGAACTGAGAAGGGCCAGTTTTGCTATCTGTGTTTCTCTAAGTCTCAAGATTAGGGAAAGAAACTTTCTTTAGGATGCCTGACTTACAACTGTTTTTTTTTTAAGATGACAAGAAAAAATATCTTCAGTGGAAGAAAATGTTATTTCCTTCTTTTTTTCCCCTCAGATACCCCAAAAAACCCAAGTTCCTCTCCCTCCTTAAGCATAAACAAGCAAATCAACAACAAAAATTTATCTGATTTTTTTCTATTTTTTTTAAAATCTCTACATTTATTCAATTTTATACCAGTATTAGCACTTGTTGTCTCTTCTGAAACTTTACAAACTCTTTGAAGCAGTTAGCACAAGTTACGTGCATGCACAGCTACTTAAACCTGTGAATTATGGTGGAAGACACTTCTGTTAAAGCTTATGGTATGTGGATAAAGGCTTGTGAGATTTCCAATTAACTCAAGGGATTAAAGCATTACAGCTATTGTTCCGGCCTTCTGTGAGGTGAAGAAATGGTGACCTGCTCATTAGATACGGGTAGTATTTAAACTGGAAAAGTCACTCTGTTTCCTTAATACTTCTGAAATGAAATTATTAGTTGCTTGTGGATTTTTAATAGGCTTCTAAATAAAGGGAAAAATAATTATTAAACAGGACCTGCGTGCGAGCTACTGCAATAAATAGAGATAAGTATCATGGCATTGAGAAATAGACATACCAAAATAATACTTATTCTGGTTGGTCATGCATGTGGTATGCAATACCAGTTGTATGTGAGGCCAAAAGAGTAGAAGGATAGTATTGGATTGCTGGTCTTTACTTTTCTAACATTTTTCTTTTGTTAGTTCAATATGTGAGAAGGAGAAGCTTCTCCAGGGAGTGATCCAGAGCAGGTTCCCCAAGTGGAAAAAAATTGTTTGTTTTGTTTATAGAAGGAAAGCTTTGGTTCTTCAGGACACTGAGGCTATTAAGGAAGTGTTTAGCTTAAAGCATTATACAACCATTGGAACGTATAAATACTTTGCTGGGATGTTGTCAAATCAAACAGCAATGTGCAGATGGGGAACTAGAGACTGGGAAAAGACCATTGGAGAGGGAAAAGACCTTTATTAGAAAGGTCTAGAAAGACTAGAAAGAAAAAGTCTGAAATGCTGTGGTGAGAGAAGGTAGGATGTTTACAAAGAGCAGGAAGAGGTAGTGGAGGAGGAGGAGAGTAAAATCATGTATGTGAGCTTGTATGTATATCGTGGCTGTGTATGAGCTTGTATTGAGAGGGAAGAAAATGGTATACGTAGCATACCTCAATTGGATTAAAAGGTTGAATAGAAACAACGAAACATGAGAAAGTTGTTAGAGCTAAATACGGTTTTTGTATGCTGGCAATATAGAGGAAAAGGAGAAACAGAGTTAAATGAGGAATTAAAAAAAAGTGTAATAAATATATAGGAGAGATAGAGTAGGTTAAAAAGACGATAAAGCAGAAAATGTTTCATATGTTGCATTATTTCTGGAAAAAATAAGTGAAGATTTTTTCTCTCCTTTTCAAATGATGTTGCCTCCATCCCTTCTTATTCACACATCCCTGCACTGTCTGCTAACACCCTCTAGATGGTGTTGGGGGATACAGGCATATTGAGTTTCTCCTAACTCTGTGATTTAGCTTAGATATGTGGGTTTTTTATAATGTTATTTTTGATGAAGTGTTGGCATAATTGTAGGTGGTGTTTGAGCCAGTGTAGATTTAAACAGATGAGGAAATCAAATACAGTCATGAAGAAAATGGTCTGGTATTCTCTATTTAAAACATTACATACTATAGCATGTTATCCTATAAGGAGTTATGAGTATATAGCAGAGTATTTCTATGGAACCTGTCTCTGGTGGGGGATTATGTAGGTTTTGACTTTGTTTTTCTTTGGGTTGCATGCCTGTCTTTCTCAAAGGCAGCGTTTCAGAGCTCCACAGTTCCCTTTTTTTAGCACAGCTGAAAGTCACTACATCTTCTCTTTGGTAGAGTGCTTATGGGAATGTTGTAATTTCTTTCTGTAATGTGCAAGTAGTTGCACAACTAATCACTCCCCAGATAGCTACTGGCAGAAATGAAGTGCCATTGCAAGAATGTTTTTGGCTTGCCATATGTATGAATGGAAATCAGTGTTACCATTCTGTTATTCTCTATGTTTGTCTTTGAAAAGAAAAATCTTAAAATATTTTTAAAAATACTGAAAGGACAGTCTTTGAGTTGTCATCCTTTCCCAAAATGTTTTAAAATGATAGAAAACATGCAGTTTTGCCTCTTGAATCCTTACTGTGTCGTGGGGACATGCTGCTTTGTGTTCTGTGTAGTATACTAAATGAGCTGTTGTTGTGCAGGCGCAATGTTAACCATGCAGTATTACTTCTAGAGGAAATGATGTCAACAAAAAGGCTGTACCTTGCTTATTGCATCATTGTTCCCATATTTTCATAGGACAGCGAACAGTTTAAGACAGTGTATTGGCTGTCATGGAGGTGGGTGGTGGATCTTGAGTGGAGGGCTACGTCCTGTGCTTATGAGGCAGCATGCTACGAAAGAAAGCTTGTAACATCGGTATCTCTAGGGCCACAGCACTGAACAATTGGATGCTTAAAAATTATATAACGTGCCAGCTTCTTACAGGTGTTCTGAGCTACTGGTGGCTTGGAGTGAGATGATGCAATGGCAGTTCATGTTTGCTTTTACTAGTCTGCCATGTGGGCTGTTGGGGACTAGAAACACTAAATTCTTATTTTATTTGCTGTCTTCAGCTAAAATTTTCTGATGAAGACCTTAAGATTGCAGTTACCTTTTACTGATGCAACTTACCTGTTATTTTGTAATGACACTTTTAATTTAGACGCGGCAAATACAGTAATACCATTCATTGAATTTAACTTTACTACATGTTGATCAAAATTTTCCCCTTAAAGTTGGGAGCAGGTTAAATTAGTACTGCATATAAATAAGCAGTGTAATATGTCTTGTAATTTTTTTTTTCCCTTCCACTTCATTAGCTGGAAGCAGCCCAGGTTAATTGAGAGTCGGAACTCTATTCCAGACTACCACCTTTAGAGAATAATCAGTTTTCCTCAGAGCTTCATGAGGAGATTGTTAGGGAAGGCACTCATAAAGGTCTTCCTTTGATGCACATAAGAAATCATTTATGTGAGCTAGCAGCTCCCTACCCATCAGTACGAAACTTAGCAACATTCATTCTGGTCATGAAAGGGGAAGCAAACCAGGACACCAGTGAAGCTGAGCTGATTTATGTCATAATTAAAAATAGATTATTTAAAGGGGTAGACAATCTTTTGTACCTTTTATGTTATTTTCTGATTCTTTCTGGTTGGCAAAATCTGAAAGTTGTTTTGTAAATAGCTGTAGTCTGTCATGCTAAAGTTAGCATTAATTTTGCTCAACATAAGACTGTATTATGCACTTTTAAGCAATTACAGAACCTAACACAAATTTGATCAGTTTATTAACATTTTCACATTCTTATTTTATAAAATAATGATTGATACATTTGCTATTTATCAGCTGATATTTAATTTTGATTTGGAGCGTGTATGGTTGCATTTGAAATTTGAATTCATTTAAAAATGCAGAAACTGAATGTTGTACACTTTGTACTGCAAAGTGTATTACATGTTTAGAACTAGTAGAGTAGACTGAACAAAGGCAGTATCTTTGTTAAGAGTATTATAGCCTTCTACTTTATATAGTTAACGTATGCCATCCTGAGAAGAAAAGGTACACGTGTTTTTAGTCTGACAAGCCCTTCATGATTTTCTTTGGAAGCTGTGCATGGAATATGGTGGCGTATGATTTTGGAAGTGGCAAAAAAGGCCAATTTTTTTCGGAGTTATTGTGACCTACATTTTATGATAAATAAGTATTTCCAGATCTTAGCGGATGCTTGTTGTGCTGTACAGGTAGGTAGTGTCCCTGAGCTTTGTTCTTTATACATCTTTGCTTTGTTGATGTATTTAAGAATTTAGTGCACAAAACACTTATTTTACCAAAATAGAAGAAAATATATGAAGAATCTTTCTCTGACATGTGTCTTTGCTGTTTTCACTCATTTCTCTTTGATTGTGTGCTGCTTGAGGTAAGCTCTGTGTGTGTCGTGTGCCGAGATTAGGATGGTAAGCTTCAGTCCAGACCTCTTCCATTCCAGCTGATTATTTGCTCTAAGTGAAGTAAGGAATATAAATTTCTTAACATGCCTCAGATAAATGTTTATTTGAATTCTGTCTTGGCCAAATTCACTGCAAAGCCTTCTTGCCTGAGAAAGTTTAAGATCTGAAAAATATTTCCCTTTCCCTGTATTCACAAGCTACTGATGCAGGCGTTCAGTGCTGAGAGCTCTTGTCCTTTCCCGAACCAGCAAGTATCTCTTCTCAGGTCTAAGGGTCTCATCTGCCTGTCTCCTTTGGACATATCTCAGGAGAAGGGCCACGGGACTTTTTGCTTTGTACCAGAGGAAAACAAAGACTACCTTAGATTTCACACCACCTAGAATTCAGACCTCTGCAGTAGATCTCCTTCCTGGGATGCATTGCGTGCAGTCAAACCCCAAGGTGATCTGACTGTCAGCAGGAGTCAGTAATGACTGAAGCAGAGAATTGCTGTGACTGTTGCAACCTGATTGCCTTCAGAGCTGTTCTACTGGTGTATTTTGACAATGAATTGGGCCTGGGTTATGTAGGGACAAATAAAGAATAATGGAACAAAGTATAAATATATTACTCTATAAATCTAGCTCAGAATCTGCAGTGTCTGTAAGGTTAATATATATAATACTTAATCTAAGTGCTGGCAGCTCATATACTAAAGTGGCTTCTAAGAGATATCCGCAAATTTACTTACTTTGCTAACTGACAAATTCTGATTTCTGTATTTTGGTGAAATTAATGAGCAAGTGGAATTAAGGTACTGGAAGAAGAAAAATTCTTCGTGTTTGGGTTTTGCTGTGAGAGCTCTTTAAACTTTGAATCAGTTTTAATAGCAGTAGTAACCATTTGGTAAAACAGTGTATCTATTGCATGCTAATGTTTAAGGAGTCTGGTCCATCAAGGATGCCTTTAACTGTGTGTTTCTCAGCGTTGTTTTGCAGTGTTGATGGCCATAGTGTCTTCCAGCTCTGTGCAGAGCTGTTACAACCTGCAGGTGGAAATTCTGTTACCCTGGAGCTGCTGGTTGTCTGCTTTCAAGGGGCTCAAGTGGCCTGTCATGATTGGAAAATACCTTTCTCAAATGTGTACTCTAAACAGTGCAGCTTCAGTGTTCAAAAACAAAATATTTTTATACCATATTTTTCTGAAGGTGGCTTACTAGGTTATGAAGGACCCGTATTTGTTTTGTTTCCTCTACAGTCAGAAGGCCTTTCATTCTGCTGGGTACTTTCATTAAGCCATTAATAGATACTCTTTAAAACTTCATGTCTTGTTCACACGTATTCAATACCGGTGATGCTGCTAAGGCCAAATCTGATATGCAGGAAGAACCAAGCTAATTAAACAAACAGATGCCATTCAGATGGTAAAAGACTGTTCTAAACTAAAAGACTTCTAAAAATGCTTGAAAAGGGAAATGAGCATTTTTATTGAACAAGTGCTTATTCAGCTTTTACTGTAAATAGTTAATATTCTGCAGTACTAGTGCTGCTTTGTCATCTGTCAGTAGATCCATCTAGGGCCAAATCTCTTCAGCCTCAGTGGTGCTGCTGAAGTCAATATGGCTGTTCTGCACAGTTCTGCTGCATAAATAATGGAGGAAATGAGAGAGGAGGAAGTCTGATCACTCTCCCTTCTTTTTTGTTCATATTCTTATTGTACTGGAATTTACACTGTAAGAATAGAAGGATTTTCATCAAACTTTACTGATTTGAGTTTGGCTATTTTTACAGGAGTACAGCAGGCAGAACTCCTAACTGAAGTCTGTACATCACATCAGGCAAAAAATTGCGTGAGGTAATTTCTTCTTTCAAGAAACAATTCCTGTGCATCATTAGGTTAATTCCACATTGGCAAATTTTATCTGGGCGTATCCGTTGCTAACATTGCAAGGGAGATGAGGAATGCTCAGGTTTATGGAGTTTACTTCAAAAAGATTTAGAAGATTGTCATGTTTCTTTTATGTATACAAATCTACTAAAAGTATTTTTCCTTTTACATTGCTGTAGTCATGGATTAGTGTTCGGAGAGGAAAACAACTTTTCTCATTTTCTGCAATCCCAATTTTAGGTACTTTGAAGCATGGATGATGATTTTACAAGTTATCTTCATAATGTGCAAAGAAAATTAAGGGTTTCAGTTACACTTAGAATTGTGAGAAAATCTGTTTTGCATTAAAATTAGTGAATTCCATGTCCCCTACCCCTTTGCTATTGCTATGAAACTCTTGCTTTGCAGGCAAACCATGTGGTTTAAGTTGTCATGCAACATGACATTTGAGCATGTCAGTGGCTGTTAATTTCCAGTGGGCTGTGCACATGCTTACGGCTCCATAAAAGATTCAAAGGAGTGTGGTGGTTCACTTAACACTTGGATAGTTTCACATTTGTGCTTATGCTCAAATTCCAAAGGAATCGTGCATGAGAGTCTAGTCAAAAGCCCTGTAATTAAAAGCCAGTTAAAGACTGGGAGATAAAAACTCTGGAGCAGAGCTGTGACGAACTCTGAAGCTCTTTGGAGTTTCAGTGAGTTTGCAAATTGTACTGCTGAAGCTTCATTTTTCTCAGGTACAAAATGAACTTTATTTTGCCCTCTGTGGGTACCTTCTGCAAGCCCAGAGAAGGGCCTTGTACAATAAAGTGCTGAGCGGAGTTGAATGAGTTTATGATTTTAATGGAGAGAGTGAAAAATCAAGCAGGGTCTCAGGTGATGCCAAGAAAGACTTGGCAGAGGAGGAAAGGAATTCTTGGTTAACAAATGGAAGTTCAAGGAGAGTTGAGACCTCATATGACTGTGAACAAATGCCCTGGTATTACATATGTGGAGCAATGCAGTCTAACATTTTTAGTGCAAACATCCTCATGTGTCTTGTCTGCTTTTTTTTACATTGCAGTGTCAATCAAAATAAGATGTTTGAGATTTAAGTCAACAGAACAGTGATGCTTGTGTCACAAGGTATAGAAGTTTTAACATTGCTTCTTTTTGGTAGTTTGCATTATTCTGACTGGTGTTGCTTGTGAGACACAAGTGGTGCTCATAAGATCGTGCCAGTAAGACTTTCATGCTGTACAATCATTGTTGTGTTTGATATACAGTACACCAAAAATGTTTCACAGGAAATAAGTTTATTTACTAACTGGTTAGAGGGCTTTACATTTTTATTGTAGATCATTTTCGTTTCCTTCATCTGTAAATCTGGACTCTTTAGTTATTCCATTACTGTATACGGTCCAGAAAGGAAGATGTTTTAGTGCATATTCAAAGCCTGTAAGAATTACTTGTAGTAAAATTCAGCACCTAAACAAAGTGCTCTTTAAGATTTAGTACCTTAAAACTATAGGAAATAAAAACATGTGCTCTGAAGCAAATGAAAGGTGATTTTCCACTTCTTCCCATGTTAAAAATATCTAAGGCGTGAGATATGTTTTTAAAGCAGGTTCATGATTTATAAGATAACGTTGCCTGTCCTGCTCCAGAAGTCAGAATAGTTCTCAAAGAGAAAAACCTTAATTTTTGTGTAAAAATATGAAAATTGGGAATGACTGTCTGGCCAGGCTTTTTATGTAACATGATTCATTTATTTATACCTGTGAGGTATGAAGTTCATTTGAAGTAATTTAAACATATAAGAGGATTTGTAAATATGATGGGTTTAGTTGGTTTCCAAGTCATAGCCTACATGATCTGTAAAGATGTTCCAGAAAGATGGACAAATAGGCTTTCAGAAACTCTTATATTATGAAGCATATATGATGGAAAATTCACATATTCACTTGAGATCTGTATTTGGGTGGGAAACGAGTTTAAAAACATGAAAGCCTTGTCAGTTTTTATATTTTCCCTGCCTCTCTGCTTTAAAGTAGATTTCTTGAATTACAGATATTGTGTAACTTAAGCCAGTTGAACATTAAGAATGATTAAAGAACAAATAATGATGATAAAAGAATATAGAAGTTACTTAGAGGGTTAAGTACGGTCTGAAACATATTCTTGCAAGCTGAATATTACCTAATTCCTGCTCAGTGTCTCATTTTGATGGACTGGAGATTGCATACTGTGAGTAACCACTTTGCTCAGAGGCAGGCGCAGAAGTGTGGCCTGAGACTGCACCTGAGCACTATGGAACTGCCATTAGGTCAGTAAGGGTAAGAAGAAATGCAGATGTGATTTTCCCTTATTACATCAGGTGGACAGCCTTGTCTGACTGTCAGATGTCTGGAGACAGTGCATTTCTGTTGTGCTCAGTAACTAAGGTTACTAACCTCCACCTTTTTTGTGATGACAAGGGTCTACCTGAAAAAGCCTTTTTCAGGAAAAAAATGTTCTGTTTTTTATTTTGCCTTGATCCTTCCCAATCTTACTGCTGAGTAGTTAAATCCGTAGTTTTACTGATAATGTAGTGGGTTCTGTGATTATATAGAAATGCACCGTGAAAATTCCTCTTCACTGGGAGCACTCTGTGGTGTGTAACACACTAAGAAGAATTCCAATTTCAGAATTGCATTTTTAGGCTTTCCAGTTGTTCCGTTTAAAGCCGGTCTTCAGGTAACTTTGTATATCTTGGGAACACATAAAAACATTAAATGCACTGGGACGTGCTATGTTTCTGACTTCTTTCATGACTTTTCTGTGACTATGAGCATTTTGCAGTAAGAGGCAGCTGTTACTCCAGTGACAGATCTTAGAATATGAGAAAAATATATGTGTATTTGCTAAGTAACACAGGATAAAGACATTTTTTTGGTCTACCTTTGCTAGCATTCACCTTCATTAACTTTTTTTTACAATGAAATAAAGCAGTAGTGAAAGTAAACCATTGCTCCTGAATCACTGAGGTGTGCACGTCAGAAGTTGCAAGTTAGGAGCCACTGTTGTTCATATGTTGTAGCAGTGTCCAAAAGTGAAAACCTGGTGAACGTAATTCAGATCTGTTTCTTGCACTTGTGTTTGAACCAGCTTAGGATATTGGAGTAACAAAACACAGATTAATAACTCGTTGCTTTCAGAAAGAAAAAATATTGTGTTTTCAATTCCTTCAAGCAATAAAGGCACAGACACCTTGCAGACTGACATTGTGCTTAATGTTTAATCTTGCTGTAGTCAAAAATCAGCCAAGGTGGAATGTCAGTAAGGAAAAGAGAAATGCTGGCATATTAGAAAGAGGCAACAGCAAGAAGGTCATTGTATGTTTCACTGCTATCCATTGAAATGTTGCATATTGTTTTGAATTTAAGTCCCCTTATTCTTAAAAAAAGATTAAAAAGAAAGCAGTAGAAGTTACTGAAGAATGTAAATGAAGGAAAGGATGACTTCTGTATGAGAGATTACTTAAAAAAAAATGTATTTGCAGTATGTCCAACTGCAATTTGAAAAGTGGAGTAAAAATAGTGTTTTGTCAGCCTGATGTGATTTACACTGACATTTCTGGTGACTTTCCATTAATATAAGTTGGAATTTATGTCTAGACCACCTACAAATTTTAAGACAAATGGAGTGAAATTATGAATGAAGAAACCTAATCCAAATGGATTTTTCTGCCTGTCCTATACCATAGATAAAGCTCAAGGGACTAATGGAAATGCAACCATAATATATTTTAAGTAAATCGAATATCGTTGGTGCAGCATACAATTAGCAAGTAGTGTCTGAGTGACCGCTGCAGTTTGCCTACGGTTGTATTTTCTTCTGTACAAAACATAGCTGAGAGATTGTGTTGTAATAGGAAGATAATGTTGTGTTGTGTTCTGTTTACTGGTAGTACACAGCTAACTGTGACAGTCATTTTTAAATATTATTGTGAATATTTGTACTCTTGCCAGTTACTTCGACAGTAAGAATGTCAGTGAGTGGAATAAAATATGGAAAATAATGCTGTGTTTTATACAACACCTGCCATACTCTAGAATGTTAAAGCATTTACTGAATAAATGCTGAGATGGATAAAAGTATGACAGTGACTAAGCAAATACATCACCTGCTAGGATTTCAGCAATATAACTGGCTTATAGCCACTAGCCCTGTTAAAAGAAAGACTTGGCTAGAACTCTAAGGGATAAGCCTCTGTTATATCTTTCTATTAAAAAAGAAAAAAAAAAGTGATCATAGAAACTAGAAAATAACAGAACAAGACTGGAAGGACATCAAGGTACTGTTTAGTCAGTTCTTTGGCCCCAGAAGTAGGCTGAATTTTATGCCTGTCTTTAGGCACAGGTGTCCAGAAATATGCGTGAAATAATGAAACAACAATGGCGTCTGCACAAGCCCTCTTTTACAATAGTTCAATCAATTTGTAGAAAGACTTCTAACAACTTACACTATTTTTCCTGACGTTTGTTTAGGTACATTGATGCTTTTCCTGACCAGCGTACAGTGAGAATAAATTATTCTGTAAATTATGCAACTTTCCTGATTTGATGAGGATGAAAATGCCTCTCAGTTTTCTCCTCTTCAGTCTAAATAGTCTCAGTACATTCAGTATTTCTACATAGTTTGTCCTTTTTCAGACTTGATAATTTCTGCTGCTGTCTTCAGAATCTTTCCAGTTGCTTCACGTGACTGTGTTTGACTCCGTATTCCTTACTATCGCTAAATGGAAGGACAGAAGTGCTTCGTGTTTTATGGAGTGTATACTCCTGTTCTTCATTCCTGCTCACACAGTCCTTCTTTCATTGGCCTGAACAGGTAGAAGTCAGAAAGAGCCAAATCTGGACTATATGGTTGGTATGGTAGGACAGTCCAGTCAAGATTGGCAACATGCTGCACGGTTTTCAAACTGATATAGGGCCTGGCATTATTGTGTTGCAAGAGAAGGATTGTCTTCTTCCCTGGCCTGACTCTGGAAGTTCGAGCCTTCAGTTTAGTCAGTATTGCAGTGCAGCCATCAGAGTTGATGATTTGTTCAGGTTCCAGGAAATCTAAAAGGATCACCCCTTTCCTATCCCAAAGGACAGTACACATCACTCTACCTGCTGAGGGCTGCGTCTTGAACTTTCTCTTCAATGAGGAATTCATGTCGCCACTCCATGTACTGCCGTTTTGACTCAGGCTTGTAGTGGTGGCACCACATCTTGTTACTGGTAATGATGTGATCCAGGAAACTGTCACCTTCAGCCTCGTATTGGTTCAGCAGGTCCTGACAAACTTGCATATGGTATTCTTTCTGTTCCTGTGTGAGCATTCATGGGGCTCACCTAGCGCAAACTTTGCAATATTCCAATGTTGCCACCATTGTTTCCAACACATTGAAGCTGAATATTCAGCTCTGACACAGTTCTCTGGTCATAATCTGCCAATTCATGCAGATGAGCTGATTGAGACGCTCTTCATTTTGTGGTGTGACAGCTGTGCATGGCCATCTAGAACGTGGCTTGTCTTTCACATGGCTGTTGCCACTGCTGAAATGCACCACCCACAGCCCCACTGTGCTCACATCCGCTGTTTGGTCTCCATCAACGTTCAGCAAGCATTGATGAATGTCAATGGGTGCCATTTTTTCCACTTGGAGGAATCCAATTCTACACTTTTGCTTCATCTGCACTTGTCAGATGCCATTGTGTCAGAGTGCCCCTCTGCTGCCATCTGTCACACGGCAACAACATGCAATGGAATATTGGTGGGAAGGTTCAACCTCTACTGCCATACCACCATCTGCCTTGGATGTTGTGAGCCAACATCATAAAATAGGAGGCATTGCTTTCAGAGCACCCCTCTTGCAGAAACTTGCACTTGCCCCCACTGAATCGTTCTATTATTTTTCTGACCGCTTGTCTAGTTTGGCAGAATAATTTGGAATTTCAGCTTGTTATCCAGCATAGGTGCAGCGTCAGCTCTTGATGATCTGCAGACTTAAGCATATTTTCTGCTCAGCAATATAGGTTGCTAGTGAAAATACTACCTGAAACTTAGTTCTGATCCCTGCAAAAACCCACTCTGTACACTTTTTCATTTTTGACAGAGAGCTAGTGACAATTCTGGGGGGTCCTTAAATCAACAATTTTTGCCTCCATTCTTTAGTAATCTAGTATAGTACATAGACATACATACCTGCTTATTAGAAATGATAGAGAAGGGGGCCGTCTGCCTTTTCTTTGGTAATATAAGCACAAAAGGGAAATCAGGAACCTTCTGGTTCCACTGTCCTGTTCTCTCTTCTCCCCACTGTATTCTCAGTGAGATAGAAGAAAATTTGAATGTTTTAATGAGACTGATGAAGCATAAGGAATGGAACTAGTTATTCCTATGTGCAAAGTCGGACTTTACTGTTTAGAAATGATCTCAGAGCACAAATGTGGAGATGCTTATTTTGCATCTTCGTGAACTCCATGTTTGTTGGTGTCTCAGTGGTCAAATCCAGGTATTCTGTGGCGGTTTCAATAGCTTTAATATTTAAAGCTATGCTTTCTCATGTTGGATATCTGAAATTAGTGGATGGTTATAGGAGTGCAGGTCACAGTTGCCAGAGAAAAGACACGTGAGAAAGCTGAGTTGTGGGGGAGGCATTTGTGTGTAGGTTTTACATTTCACCTTGTAATGTGCTATAACACTTTGTTATTATGGAATATACTCTTAAAATTTAGTCAATATTTCTATATGAAGAAGGAAATATGTCATGAGCTCGATCATATCTTATGAAAACACCGTGACATACTGAAAAATACGTAGAATTCAATGTTTTTATTTTGTGGAGAGGGCTAACTGCAGTGGCATGACTGTAGCTAGTTGTAAGTCATCAGTATTCTTATAATCAGTATTTTGCTGGTGTTGTCTTGTTTGCCTGTGGAATTGGAACAAACACTGAGGAAGATGAATCCAAGTCTGCTGCTAATTCTGCTAATTGCCTGCAGGTTGCTAATAAGAGGCTTGGGACTTCTGAGAGAGATGGTAAAAGTTAAGTTGACAGATGTCCTAACTGCGCTGAATGTGATGCTGCTGGAACTTAAACTGGATAAAGTATGGATAGCATTAGTAGGGAGATTAACATGGTAGTTATATGAGCAGTTGAATGTAGGATAATCATATGGGGATATAATGTTACTTACACAAAATATTTTTTTTATGTCTCACTAGTATATTAGAGGGCCATGTTCTAAAGTTCTCAATAGACAGATTTGAGTTCAGGCCTTGAACTGCAGATTCCTGCCATGTGAAATATGTCTAGTGCAGGATTCAAGTGCTGGGAGTGATTTTATAGCTGCCTTTTGAGGCATGCATGAGAATGAGTCGGGTGCTACTCTTCTGCAAAGCAGTGAGTTTCAGTGTTGAAGTGTGTGTGAGAATACATTGAGCATACAAATTGTGTGAGCATACAAATTGATGTGCGTATACATAATTTTTAGGTACATCTGGAGATATTTATTGATTGTTTCTCGATTTACAGCAAACTTAGAAGTACAACCAAAAAAAAAGTGAAAAGATGACTGAAATTTAGCTTTTTCACTGATGAAACATTTATTTTATCCGCTCTACAAAGTATCAAACGTTAGAGCAGAGAAGTAATTTGGAAGTATAAAAGAGAAGACACAATAAAGAGCTTTCCCAGTTTGCGAATTTGTTGAGAGAAGAAGCTGGCTTTGAGAATTTAGGGAAAAAATATAATCTTGTTTCTTCTACAAAAAAGTCTTATTGTGTGCTTTGTAGTTACTTTAAATTCATGTAGTGCTAAAGAAGACTGAATGGCCACAACAGGTCTGCGCTAGCAAGAACGCAGGAAACCACCTTTCCCCTGCTTCTGTCTTAATTAAATAGCCTCAGCCTGGAAGCAAGAGGTTGTTCTTTTTTATTATTTTTTATTATTTCTGTCTGCATATGATATGTAATCTCTTCCTGTAATTATGAACAGAATTGCCAATTGTAATGTTGTATTTTATATGTAATTTTGCATTGCTCTGTGTTTGAAGGTCCTATCACTGGATATAGCTCTTCTTTAACAGATGTTGAAATGTTAACACAATCCCTTGATTGTTTTTTTTTTTCCTTTGAGCTGCATTTCTGGGTAGCTCTGTAGTAAGAAGTAAATAAGAATAGAACGGACGGACTTGAGTTTCATTCTCCTTGAATTCTATTCTTCACATTTTGTTTGTAAACTTTGTGAGGCGATAAACTCACCCAATATATTATTCAAGTAATGCTTCAAAAAATGTTCATTAGTCACAGCTTTGCTCTTCAATTTCGTTAAAGAAAATTTAAATATTCCTATTCAGTTTATTGATCTTTACTTAGCAGGCTTCCCTCTGTGGAGTCAAGGAATGAACAAAACACTGAAAGCCATCAGCAACTGCTTGAGTCAATTTAACTATTCTACACCGCCTCCCAGCAGATGACAGAAAGAATTGGAAAAGGAGAGTTTTCAGCTCTGGTGCCAATGTTTTTTTTAAAATGGCAGAAAACTAGCTGCCTTAGAAGTCCAGGATAGTGGCTTTGACTTTGATATTTCAAAAATTTTCATTCTGAGACTCTTCATCTTTGCCTTAGTTACCTGATGGATTTTATGCAAATATTTCCCACCAAAGTTCAATTGTTCAATTCTACCACATCAAAATAAATGTCAAAGGCAGCAGTTGCGCATGAAGCTTTTTATGATGAGGTGACAGAAAATAATCGTTGTTATTAAAAAACAAAACTCCAAAAAAACCCACCTATGCCAAATAATTTATGTTGAATTATAAAGGATTTGGTCATTTAGAGAATGGTTTTCAGCTCTTGAAGCTAAAAGCGTTATTTTAGTGTTTAAGTGAGTAATTTTTTTTGAACAAATGTACAATGTCCACAGTCTGACTTAGCTGAGAATGATCCCCAAAACAGAGCCTTACAAACATTTGGACTCCCAGGTGGTACGAGGTAAGAACAGAGCAGAGTTCTGCAAATGCGCATCACCCAGCTGAGCACACATCTTGTTAGCTGTGGTAAGTCAGCTAATAGCCAAGACCTTGTACCTGGTGGGGTTTGCTCCTGTGCCACCTGTGTTGCTATTAACTCAAACCAGGTGTGTGAATAAGGTGTTTTTCCTGTTCTGAGCATCGTTCTCATTTAAACTGCCATGCAGAGTAAGAATGCACTTTCTGTGATCTGCGTTGTAGAACATTAACATACACTAAAAAATATTTTAATAGCAACAATTTTCAAGTTTTACTTTTTTTTTATATTCTGCTGAAACAGTTTTACAGATTAATTAAACATTTCCACAAAATATTGGAAACCTCAAACCATTAGCATTACACTAAAACACAAAAACTCTTTCATTAAAAATAGCTGTAAATGATCTTTTAAGAACCGGTTAGAGACTTGTCTACATCTACATATCAAGCTCAAAGAAGTGTAAAAAGACAAAAAGCAGCAATTTTGCATGATAGAAAGAGAGAATAGAATATTTTTTTTTTAAAATTATAAACAAAGTTTTCCAGTTGCAAACAAGAAAATGACTGGGGAGGAGAGTGGGGAGAGGAGCTAGTAAACAGCTGAAAATGCTTGGTTGTAATTTACAAATATGAAATTACCACATGAAGGTTTATTTTATTCCTACAGAAGTTGGATGTTTATAATCATGCATATAAATCTTTGCAGCTTTACTTAGATTTCTTTGAATAACTTATCAATTCGTATTTGGACATTTGGATCAGATTCCTGAGACACAGTGAATGTGGTTTTGTCTGCTTGGGCTCAAAAGTGGAGTCCAATATTCTTATTTTAATATTGTTTAGAAAATGAGATGATGTGCCAAACTGAGCCACATGTTGTATTGAACAGCTGTACAAATTTCTTGTAATTCTTTTGTTTCCCTGAGCATACGTAATCATAGACAGGTGGTGTGAAAATAAAATTGTTCCTTTTTTAAAAGATGTAGTAAAATATTTATCTTTAGAGAACACAGAAACATTAAAATTGAATTCAGTCACAATATTGGTTTTGTGATAGCCCATATCTGGGAAATTATAACATTAATATTAGAAAGTGTAGAGAGTAAAACAATTCTAAAACAAGATTTTTATGTTGTAATTCTGGACAGTAGACTCTGAGACTCTTGGAATGTAACACAAAAGTTTCACACTCCAAAAATGTCAGTACACATTGCAAATCCATGGCTGTCCCAGTTTGATGCTCTGGAGATGCTAGTTTTATTTTCTTTTGCTGAGTGGGACCTGGTTGTCCTTAACTCGCATTTCAAAGCAGTTCATTACAGAAATAGTCCATTAATTTTTATATATTTAAGGGAGAAGGATTCTGGCCGTGCCTTTTACTTAAAAAGTTAACTCTCTTTGGGCTTTTCATATCCCATGTAGTTGACTGACCTCAGCAAGTCACCATTTCCTACCTTTTTTGCGCATTCAGAGACTCACATGTTGTATCTCTCTGTTCAGTTAGGATTTAATTTCAAAGCATCCTGTAATGCTTTTAAATCCCTGCATGGATTTACTTTTATTCTGCCCTCTGGTCATAGGAAAGGTTATCATCTAGACTTTATTTAGCTCTAGTGTATGGTATCTCAGTGGTGATTTCGCACTTCTTTCTGATTACCTGTGTTGGCTGCACCGTGCATTGCAATTCTCCTTTCTAGATGCTGCTACCTTTAAATTCTTAGCTAGACTGCCTGGCATCAGGAGCTGCTACCATTTTGTGAGGCGGAGCAGATGCATGACTTCTTGCTGTTTCCCAGTGTTGGTTAGGTTTGCTTTCTCTTGCTTTTCTGCTGAAGTCGTGGGCTTTGTGTGAACTCTGAGCACTCAGGCTCCAGTTCTGCAAAACACTTCAGCAAATATGAACTGCTGTGTGAGGTCGAGACCGAATTCCTTGTCCCCAGCAGAACCAGGCCCTAAGGCTTGATGGCCTGTTGTTGCTTTTGGTTGAATTTCCACTGGTAAAGATGATTTCAAGATTCTTAACTTTATTTCCTGCCTTGAATGGCATTGCATTCATTAGAATCTCAGATGACTGTCAATTCTCACAATTGATCCAGGGAAAGTAAAGCTGAGTTAAGCTATTTTTAAACAGTGTAGATTCTTGTCATTAGCTGAGATTCAATTGCTTTGAATAATCTCACGCTGTCTGGAGGATGTAGGGAAGGTTGTGCACCCAAGTAATGGTTAATGATGAACTACTGTGGTGGGCATGAGGTAATGTGGTATGGGGGCTGAGGGAGAGAAAAAGCTGCACATCAGCAGCCCCTCCTCAGCAGTTGTGGCTTTGTGGTAGCTGCTGCTTGCTGGGTGAACCTGAAGGTGTGTTCTTACATGGCACCATACGCTGTGTCACTGAGGCAGCAGACTGCTGCCAGAAGTCATCCCACCATCACAGCCAGCAGTCAGATGGTGGGAGGGATGTTCATGAGTTACTCTGTTGGAAAACTAACCCTCCACATAATGCCTTTTTCCTGGTTGGACTGGAGGGCTGATGTGATTCCTTCTATGTACCCTGAGATAAGAACAGCAATGAAACTAAGTAGAATGTAAAATTTCCCAAAAAGAAGCTGCTAACTGTCTTCTCAAGGTAAACACTGTCTTTGGTTCTGGTAAACATGGTGATCAGAGGTGAAATCCTATTGTGAATCCTGCACTGTTTTGCAGGTTAATCCCACCATGGAGCATATAGAGCATCAATGGTCTACTCTGTCCTACCTTACCAAATTTCTTACTTTTTTCTCTCATATTCCTGTTTACCTCAACAGTGCTTACTTTATTCCACTTCTCATCTCCCTTAATTGTGTTCTATTTCTCTGACTGATCACTAGGTCATAATAAGTGCATCATTATAATTATGGTAACATTAAGGCTGGTAAAGTTTTTGAGACACGGTACAAACAGTATGACTGTATTTCTTGCTCAAGGAATCTAGATTTGAGCCTCAAAAATTTGCATATTCTGAGAGTTAGTTTCAATAATTATAGCTCAGTATTTCTGTACTGTTTAGCATGATTTCTAATAGGCAATTTTGGCAAGCTACTTTAAAACCATTTTGATTTTTTTCACAGTAGCCACTGTACTTGTCAAATTGTTGATAGAATGATATTGCCAACAAAAAATTTCTGAACGTAGGAGAAACTAACAATATAATTAAAACTGTTTGGAAAGAAAAAATATGTGAAAAACAACATGTTGAAGTACAGCACTTTTGAATCAGGAGCTGCTGCACTAATAGGTATAAATAAAACAATACTTTTCCCATGGGAATCTTGTAAGGCTTAATTGGCTAAAGGCTGAAAAGCACTTTGCGATCCTGTGGAGAGATATGCTGTGTAAGAGTAGAATGCTGCTTAACGAAAACCTAAATGCTGTTGTACAGCACCATTCTGTGTATGTATCAGTACATTTAACTGGTGCCAGCGGTGATTGAATCCATGGGTCACATGTCATTGGAAATGTTCAAAATCTACAACAATTTAAGCTGAGTATGGGTATGTTTTGGTAAATCAAACATACATTAACCATTTATTTTTCAATAAGATCACTTTTTTGTTTATTTGTTTGCTTTTTACTAAATGTTTTAGGTTACTTTTCTTGATGCTTCTTTGCATGCTTTCCTAATTTGCTTACACTAAAAATTAGCAAAGTCTCTTTTTAAAATTAAACCTTCAAAATTATTACATAAAAAGGGCTATATAAAATTTTAGTGTGGCTGGCCCTAAAAGCGTACTTATATAAAATTATATCAACATTTGTGAATAAATTTAAAACGTGGGAGTAAATGGTAGGAACATTGAGTCTGACCGAATCTTTTCTTAAATTTTTTCTTTTTGAAGTTCCACTTGCAAGAGAGTGGAGCAATAGCACTTGGAAACTGCTGGAGCTGATTTAGTTTTCAGATCTTTTTTGGGAGATATAGATTTTAACATCTGATTTGATATAGCAGATACAAATTTTCCATTATTTCTTCATTATAATTTGAAAGAAAGCCTCAATAGTTTTTTTCATTCTTGTTATCTGTCCCTACTCCCAATATATATATATATATTTGCATTTGTTCATGTGAATTTTCAATATTTAAGTATCTTCCATCATGATGGCATCTTTTGACTCACCTACTACATGGTAAGTTACTTTATTTGTAAAGAATATCACTAGAATTAGTTTCTTGAAGAATCAAGACCTGAAAACTTGAATTCTAAGTCTTAGAGTGGGTGGTGGTCCCTTCTAGAAGTCAGTACCTGCTATTACTAATTCTGAGTCTGATGAATTCTTATCTTTAGATTCTCACATTCATACATTTATTGTTTTCTTTCAAAGCTTGTAAGCACGGACAATCAAGTGAAAGTGATTTTTTTCCTTTTAACTACTAGGGTTGTAGTGCCCTAGCTTGATATCTTGTTGCTTGCCTCTCCATGTGGTTGCCAAGCTTTCCTGCATAATTTTCTTGACAAATGGCTTACTCATTAATATTTCAGCCCTGTTCCTACCAACCTCAGAGAAGTGGTATGCCCCAGGCAGGGAAATACAGTTCTTTCCTTAGGAGCCTTCTAATCTTCTCCTTAAATGCTTTGTCAGAACCTATGACAGATAAATGAAGATGGTACAGTTCAAACTAGAGGGGACTTCTTTGTACACGTGTGATCATACATTTTCTAACTGGGAAGTATCGTACTGCAGTGGAATCTCTGCTGCAAACATTTACGTTTTCTCTTCTTTATCCATACTGAAGTCTGTGAGACTTATTGATTTTGAAGTAAAATCCATAGAGAAATTTGTCTCCGTCTTTCTTTTTAGGTTGGCTGTTGAAATATACATAGTTCTGGTAAATGCTCTGTCCATTCGCAGAGTTTCATTGTTTCTTTAATAGAGACAGACAAAAGAGCGATACTGCTGCTGAGTTGGAGTTTGAGCTGAGATCAAGTTCACATCACACCTAGGGCTGAGATGTGTATTTCTGGTGGTACTTTGATATTTTGGCTCAAGATGACAGCAAATACGTGAAATCGATCTATATAGAGCTTGGTGAGTCAGAAAGTTGATACGACAGTAAAACTCCCTCTCATCCTCCCCCACCACTTAGGGGTGAAATGTGGTAGGGAAGGCTGATTGATTACATATGTATTGAAACCAAGAAATAACTCCGTGTTCTAAAATATTCATTATATTTGTTACGTAGGATTAATATTTAATTAATTATTCATTCTTTTAAGCTATAGCATGGTGTCCAGGATATGACCATATTGGGCATCTGGATATCTATGGTGAGTCATGGATTTCCCCAGTTCGCAGTAACAGGAGATGGGGGGGAAATCAGAGTAATACGGAGAGATAGAGGGTAAAGCTGAAATAAAGCTGAGGACCTCCTAATTTGTGGAACAACTAAGTGATTCATACTAGCCTGCTTCTCTGGCATGACCCATCTAAGTCATTTGATTTTCTTACTGTTAGTGTTCCTTAGGTTTCCTTTTTTCACCCTAACATGAAGTCCCTGAAATGTGTGTATTTGGACACATATTTTTTGGAAGTGAAAGTTAAATGTAGCCCATTAGGTAGCATGTGTGTTGAATCTGTTAGGTTAAACATTGACATATTTCTTTCTGCCTTTTCCCTGAAGGAGGCTGGCAATCAGTATTTGGTCAGGGACTGGTGCCTCTTGAGCTGAAGGATATCTTCTCTATCTACCACAAGCATCTGCAGAAGGCTGGGCTGCTGCTGCCATTGTCAGGGTGCAGCACTTTTCCCGAGGGAAAACTGCTCTTTCCAGTTGTCCCATCAGCTGGTCCAGCTACTCTGGTGGCTGTGGTTGAGCAATTCTTAAATTGTGAAGTTGAAGCTATATAGCTTTACGCTTTTCTGAAGTATATAGCAATGTGTGTCTTCATCCCATAGATGTCACTGATGTATGGCAATGCATGTGTAAGTGACTTACAGTAAGTACAAAGCAGTGCTGAAGTTTAGGAAGCTCTGCTGTCTTAGGAGTGCGGTCTGTATTATGTTTACTGTGCCCCATGCTGTGGAGTTGCTGTTTTGTAGTCTTGTGTTGATTATGATGGAATCGTTAGTGCTTAAAATGAATTACTTTTTCTCTGCTGTCCTTAGCACTGTTACCAAGTCTGTGCATGTCCCATTCTTGGTATTTAATAACTGACTTCAAAAAATTATGACTCCCTCCTCCTGTTAAGGCAGGATGAGGTCTCTGTGATTTTATGTCCAAATGGTGTAGTTAATCAGTGGAAACAAAACGTACCATTGCACATAAATGCTGATAACTCCTCATTTCTAAACAAATTAATTTTCACTTAGATTAAATTCTATAGGAGTAAAATTCTTCATGATGTATACATCTATAGAAAAACAAAGATAGTCAAGTTGCAGATGTTGAAGGAAAAAAGAAGTCANGAGGTGCTCCAGCCCTCTGATCATCCTCGTGGCCCTCCTCTGGACCCGCTCCAGCAGCTCCACATCCTTCTTGTGTTGGGGGCCTCAGAACTGGACACAATACAGATGTTGGTAATCTTGACAACAGTGAGGATTTTATAGCTGTTTAACTGTCTCTGTCCCTTTGACCTGTCAGTTACTTACAACATGTCTTCTAAGGAAGAGTGCTAACTGGCAAAATTTTCAAGGTACTGGAAAGAGAAGAAAAAGGTAGTGTTATTTTAAATTGCTTCCCTCAAAAATATAGATGTATTTAAAAGCAGGAGCTGTAGGGTCTGTAGCAATGTTTGGTGGGCAGCACAGAGGAGCTGAAGCTTGTGTGTGATGTGAAGACCTTTCTCATCATTTCCAAGATCCAACCTGAAACTGAATGATGAATGTACGTAATGTTTTAAAACTGGTGCTTTCCCATTGGTCCTTGCAAATATGTGTTCCCCTCTCCAAAGATATGCTGCGCACTACAAATATCGTAGCATGTCCTGCAGTCCCTTAAGGAATGGTGAAGATGGTTGAAGGTATGCCTCGTGTTTTCTCTGCTTGCCTTCAGGGGCACATACATGTAGAGAAGGGCACAGAATAATGCCATTTAAGACAACAGACATCTTCTCGATCAGTGAAAAAAGTATGTGGTTGTTAATACCTTTTATATCATGTTTAAGAAAGTCTTATGTGCAGCACTGAGAGAAAACATGGTCATGTCTTATGCTAGAAAATGTTTTTTAATTTTCTTCCAATATTGCGAGCCTCAAAATGTTGCCGAAGGCATCACTGTGATTAATGGATCACTGTTAGAGGGCAGACAGCATGCCAGCCTATGACACATTTTTGTTTCTGTTAAGAAAAATAATGAAAAAATGAATTATTCTGTATGTTTCTTGGAGCTTGCAAATGGATTATTAACTGTATGAACAGTAAGTACATGAAAAAATTGAGAGACAAATACTCTAAGGCTATGTTATCATGCCTCTTGCCTGGTACGTTGTAGTATATGCAGAATCTTGTTTCACAGGATGTTTAGCTATCGTCACTGACATCTGAAAGTGTCCTGCACTTGGAAGGTCGTATTCTAGAATGGATTCATTCTAAATCATCTGCCAGGCTATTTCAGAGGTCTTTGTGCATAGTGTAAATTCAGTATACTCAGTAAGAGAGAAAATCCATTGGGGTGTGCAACAATATATCTGCATTTTAAAATGAGTTTTAAAAAAATCTGAGCTTGTTATTGGTACTACTTGTGAAATAATTTCTGCTATATTCTGTGCAATGTAGATATGGTCATGGCAATACAATTATATTTGCTGCTGTGTGCCTACAGAGTTTTCAAAACTAAAATTCAATGCTTAGCTAAATTGCAAAGCAGACTGGTAAATGTCCAATTTTAGCAGCCTAGCATATGCTTATAATTTTTGTCTTAACATATGCTATGTTGGTTGAACTCCCCTCCCCACACATACGGTAGATAAAAGCTGTCACATCACAAAATGGTGGCAGCCCAACTTTTCTAACGTTTTCCATGGCACTTCAAACTCTTGCATTAATTAGCTATTCCTGGATAGGAGACAGACTCTCATCTTTGTAGAATTTTGGTTTCAAACCCGTCATGTACTTCAGTTGCTGTATGCGGTATCCCATCTGTATTTCTACAGCCATAAACAGTAAAAAACACAGGGCGTACAGGGAGGTGGTCAGTGAGAGTGAAGATGCTGTTGGTTTACAGGTATAAATACTTAGCAAATGGCACTGAAACCAGGCCTATTTGGTTCCTTGATGGGCTATAGTTCGCACGAACAAGAACGTGCTCTATCTTTCACTCTTCTAGGAGAAGATATGGGTGAACAAAACAGTGCTGGTGCACGAGCCTTTTTCTTTTCATCATGATTCTATGAGATGCTAATCTATCCCTCTTTTTTCCTCCTTTTTCAAGGCAGATGTAAGGAAACTTTTGCTGAGCATATGATTCTTCCCTAAAACTCAATGGAGTTGAGGGGACTTGTGACAAATTCCAGTGCATCTGTGATAATGCTATCTTAATCCTTGCTGCACTGTGACAAGGAAGCCTGGATTTAGACATTAAAAGACATGCCTTAACTAAAAGAAGAGAGATTTAGGTTAGATGTTAGAAGGAAGTTCTTTACTCAGAGAGTGCTGAGGCACTGGAACAGGTTTCCCAGAAAAGTTGGGGATGCCCTATCCCTGGAGGTGCTCAAGGCCAGGTTGGATGGGGCGCTGAGCATCCTAATCTGGTGGGTGGCAGCCCTGCCAAGGGCAGGGGGGTTGAAGTTCGATGGTCTTTGAGGTTCCTTCCAGCACAAGGCAGTTTGTAATTCTGTGATACGATTCTATGATTTACAGTACAGTAGTATGATCCCTCATCCCATCCAACTGCCTTTTGAATGTGCTCCAAAATCATAATTTCTTCTGTTATTTTGTTCTGCTTTTTCCATGCTGATGAGCTTTTGACCATGGTGTACTTGTGGTATGCAAAGTCTATTGTGCTCCTGCACAGACACGGTTGGTTTTCTGTGAGGGATACAGGATCCTTCTGCTGATACTGCTGCAGAAGTGGCATAGAGGCTGTGGTAGGGCACTGACTTTGGCCATAGGCATTCATGTCTGTGCCTGGTCTATCCACAGAATGGACAGGGTTGTTCTGAGGCCTTCATCCCTGGGTAGCGGTGGGTTCCGCCTTCTTGTCCTCTGATTTGCTTTGAAGCTGGTTGAAAAACCATACCCATGTGCGGTCATGTTTTCAAATTCATTGTCAAAGCACACAGTGCAATATCAACCTTAGCAAAGGTCCTATCGGCAGCCATTGTATGAGACATCTTGGTATGGAGGTTGAGGTAGAGGGACAGGCCCATGGCCTTTACCCCACATTCCTCAGAGGAGCTGGTTGAGCACTCAGGATTGTGGTAGCGGCATAGGCAAGGTAAGGGGCTGAGTGACAGGAGATGGTGGGCTTGGCCACTACACATCCATCCACAGCGCTTCAGGGAGCCCCACCAACAGCTGCTTTCCAGAAACCTGCTTCAGCTCCCAGCTGAGTCAGAGCCACCATAGGCCCAGAACGCGCAACCCTCTAGTGATGCTGGTGGAGTACCAGGCCATCTTTAGATCACAGATGCCAATGGTCGTTGTTCAATGTTTGTTTCCTATTTCTGTTTGTTGTCAGCTACAGGATTGCTGCTGTGGTGATTAGCTGACTAGCAGTCTCTGTTGTGGTGTTCACGATTTGTCAATATGCAAAGAAATTATTTCCCTGTTACTGCCAAATAATCAGCATTGTGGAAATGAAGAAAGAAAAGGATATGTTTTTCACACCTGTAGCTAGAAGTCTACTAGACATAGTTGTGTATTTATTATAATGAACATAATTAACTTATATATAACATCAGTTATTTATTGTTAGCAGACAGCTAAAAGGACTCTCTATTTTCCACTGTGGCTCTTCAGCTTGGTAAATATTTTGTTGATATCAGTTTTTCTTCTATGGTGTAAGCATCCTTTTCTTTCCTTCCTTCCCTATGACTTGTTTTACCCCATAAATGTAACTTGTCATCAGTTGAGTTGAACAGAGTCATGTTTTATGCCTTGATCGTGGAAACAGCGTGTATGCTTCTTTGGTGGGAGAGGAAAGTGCAAGAGTGTGTGGGTGAAGGACTTCAGTGTTTGTGGCACTGTTGTGTGATGCTGCACCAGTGGCTCCTTGACTGTTTGTTTGCTGTTTGCACTACTTGGATATTGACTAACTCAGCAACTCATTGAGTGTTGTTGGATTAGCCTGACTTTTTTTCCTACTACTGCTCACAGTAGATTTTCTTTAGATTAGAATAATAGTGCAGATAGTAAGGCAGCTCAGGCACAAGCATAATGTTAGAATAAGAACTATGATGTAATTTCATCCTTTCTCCACCCCCATGTAAATTTGTGAGAAGTATGTATCACATGGTCTGAAAAATTAGCATTTCAGAACTATCAGAGGCTGAATAGCAGATGAATATGCTAAAAAGAGTCTCCCTTAAAAATAATGAATCTTAAGATAAAAAATAAACAAATGCCCCTTATATTTTTTTCCAAGACTTGTTGTTCATGTTCTATTTTTTTTTTCCATAATGCTATAATCATGAGAAGAACTGTTTATGTGAAAGTTAAACTTCTCATATGGCTGTCTGATTCTCAAAGGAATGGCATTTAGGAAAGGAGCAAACATCACGAGACTCATGAGAAAGTCACAAGAGTTCTTCTTGTATCACTGTTATGTATAAGTTTTGAATTGAATTTTTTAGAAAAATAAATGTATGGGCAGATGGTGATATTTACTTAAGGGGAGCTGAATACATTATCTGACTAGAACTGGATATTTCAAGCAGCTGTTTGAATATGAGAACTTACTTTCCATGAAGGAGAACGTATGTTTGGGGAAAATGGAGCCTCTCTTTTCAAAACATAATGCTGTCCATTGCTTAGTCTATGTCAGAGGGCTTTGTTATGTGTGTATGAATTAATCTCTGGAAGAACCTGAACAGAAATGGCCAAGAGCTAAAGTTAGTAATCTTTCTATGTCCTACCAAATTTAATTTCTGACTACCCCACTTGTCTTTATTTTGATTTAGTGAGATACAGTTGCTTCGGAAGATAAATCTATAGACAACATTCAGGAGAGTGGAAAGGAAACCAGATACGAATAGAGCTGTTATCTGATTTTGAGGGGCTGTGTATTCTAAAATTTACGTATCCTAATGCGTATTTTTGGAGCTTAAGAGTGTAAAAACTAATCTTAATCTTTTTTTTTTTTTTTTTTTTTTTTTTTTAAACACAATTCTATTGCAATTCCTTGGAAGGCTAGCCAGATACTGTAATGCTATTGTTAAGATGGAAAGCTATCCCTTGAAGATTGTGGTGTATTCATTTCTTGTGTCCTTTCTTCCCCCATTTCTCCCATTCCTTTAACAACACTTTCTCAGGAAATTCTTTCACCCAGAAACCCTGGTCCTGGAATTCTTGACTCACAGAGAAACATAGATCAATTTGTTGTTTGGAGCAGATGCCTTGCCCCAGCCACTTAACCTCTAATGCCTCTCTTTTCCCATTCTCTAATAGGTAATACTTAGGTATTTTACTGGAATCTATGCCAATATTTGTGAATTCCAACTTTTGATTTTCAAGTGATTTTACACTTCAGAATGGGCTTACGTGTTTTGAGTGCCTGAAGGCACTGTGATCCACAGAACTCCTTGTTTACAGAAGTGTCTCTTCAAACACTACAAAGTAATCCATGTGTATGCATGAAGTAGAAAGAGAGCCTGTTTCTAAACAAGATGAATGTGTAGTGATGGTACTTTGATAGATACATCCTGCAGGATTGTATCACTTCATTCACCTTCCTGATAATTGTTAAGCCTTCTTCCAGTACAGTGGTGTAAGCAGTGAAAATAAATATTCTAGGAGCATTTAGGAAAGGAATTTTGTGCTCCTCCCAAAATATTAACTCTGTTGAATCTTTAAAAAATCTCTTGTGAACTTACTTAATATGCTGCTTACATATGCCTTGTGGTTTGTCCATTTGTTTTTTCCTAGTGGCTTAGTGGCTTGAGAAGTTAGACTGGTTTCATTTGACATTAGAAAGCAGCAGGGGTTGTATAGTGTGTACCACCTGTTTGATTTGTGTGGAATTCCTTTCGTGAGGTCTGCTAGTGGTGAAAGACAATACAACAATATGTTAATGCCTGGGTTTTATTATAAGCATGTCCCTGTCTGCTGTATGGCATTGCTAAATTTCTGAACTTCTAATATGCAGTAGTCTGTTAGTGCCTAATATTTTAACTGAATGAAAAAGGCTGTTTTAAATGTGATGTTTCCTCAGTTGTAAAGTGGTGCAGTATCTGAAATGGAATTTAGACTAGATCTAGTGTCATTAATACTGATGCAGTGATGCAGAAGATTGGTAATTGAACAAGATATCCTAGCTGAAATTTGATCACAAGGTTATTCCCCCTCCAAAGTCAAAATAGTGATCTGTAACAGGAACTTTGTCAAATTAATCAAACAGACATTTGAATTTCCCTTACCTGTGAGATGCTAGCAATTTCTGCAGCAAGATTGCAGATATGAACTTCAAATTTTGTTCTGATTTTTTTTTTCCTCTAGGTTATACGAGAGTTTGCAATGGCCATGCTCTGGAAATTCATGAGAGTAGCTAAGTATTCTAAAACAGCTTTACCACCAAAAGTAAAAGCAAGAGGAGTTCAGACCCATTCAAGGCATTCTTCTTCCAAGTCTGTACCTTCGGATTTTGCTGCCAGCACACCCTGCTCAAACACTGTGGAACTGTTTGGTACATCTTATCCTCAAGATGACTACACCAATGTCACGGAGAAGATTCTTTCCAAGGTGGGGAAGAACTTGCATAACAAAAAGCATCACCCTTTGTGGCTAATCAAGGAGCAAGTGAAGGACCACTTTTACAAGCAATATACAGGACGTCGTGGGAATCCGCTCTTTTCTGTCTATGATGGTCTTTCTCCAGTGGTTACCATACAGCAGAACTTTGACAAGTTACTAATCCCACAAAACCATGCCAGCAGAAGGAAGGAGGATAACTATTACTTGAATCGGGATCACATGCTAAGAGCACACACGTCAGCTCACCAGTGGGACTTAATACACTCCGGCCTAGATGCCTTTTTGGCTGTGGGAGATGTCTACCGCCGTGATACAATTGATAGCACTCACTACCCAGTCTTTCATCAGATGGAAGGAGTTCGGCTCTTCTCCTGTCACGAGGTAGGAATTCTGTAGTTGAACTGAAAGAGATTTGGGGTAAGTTGCATGATCATGAGCAAAGTATATGTACACGTAAACGAGTTACCACAACACAGGTGTTACACAGTACATTGATAAGGATCAAGTGATCGGTCATGTAGTAATACTTTTAATTTGGGAAAAATATAGGTGAGAATGTGGATTTTGAAAACAACTGCAAGCTTCCCCAGAAAAATACAGAAAAACGGAAGGACGATGCTATTGAAAGCCATCAAAATAAAACAGTATCTGAAAGCAAAAGGCTTGCTCGGCTCATGATTTGCACAATTCAATTCTCATTCTATCACAAGTGCCTTCCAGAGAAGTCATTTCACCACAGACTTTGTCTTATCGATACTTGAAGGAATCACAAATGTGAACTGTTGCAGCTGAATCCAAAATGCAGTTTTTATTCTGTCATCTTTTTTCTTTTCATAGCTCCAAGTAAATGAATGTTTCTTGTAATGAATTGTTCCATTCTTTATTTCATCCTAAACACTGTTTTGAAGGATTCATCTGTTGCAGCTGACAGTTATGGATTTGCAGTACATACGCAGTAAACTCAAAGGAGTCCAGAGACATCAGCTGAAGAGCTGTAGGTAGATGTCCAAGACCCTTGAGTTTCTGTATTTTCTTGGCTCAAGTTGCACGCTTTGCAAATGCATGAGTGTCATTAAGCATTCTGTGATATCATTGATGAGTGGTATATAGAAGCCAGTTTGTTTTCCAAACAGTAATTGATTCGTATAATTTGTGTATGCTTGTAGCAATACTGCCAAACTCCCATTTATATAACTAAAACTAGCTTATTCTAATAATACTGAGATGTCGACTGTTCTTAATGTAGCTGCCAATGGGTGACAGGAGCTTGGCAGGGAAGCCTGATGGTTTTGGATGCCGGAGGGAAAACTAAGGAAATCACAGTGCACTGCTTTTCTCACTGGTAGGAAAGGTTCATGCTGTCTGCACTGGTGTTTCCCACCCCACGCTGCCAATTCCTTTTGCACTTGGAAAACGTACCTGCCTCTGGAGATGTCCTGGGAGCTATATGGTATCGAAAACAGCTTGTAACCACTTCTTTGGTGATCAGGAAATGGAAATGTTGCGGATTTATCCAAAATTTGTTTGTTTGTTGTTCTTTCCCATAGGCCTGGAAGGATATACGCGAGGGAAAAATGGATAATATGTTTTAAAAATGCCATTTTTAAATGTTTTATGTTCATGCCATACTTTTACTTTAGCAGCAGTTCAAACATCCAGATGTAAAAGATTTTATCTGCCACAAAATTACACACAAAATAACATCTACCCTCTTAGAGAATGGAATTTCTGCAAATGTAGGTGTGATTGATCTAATCATTGAAATTATTGTTAAAGAATGCTTCTTACGAAATTTTGGCCTGCAGGAAAGAATATTTCTTTCTTTTGTACAAATTTAATAACAGGAATAATAATAGGATTTAATAAATGGGAAGAAATGTACGGAAACGTTCACTGACGTTATCTAGTTAGAAATACAGGATGTATAACGATCTCATTCATTGCATATAGATTGTTTCTGTCCCTCTCTCTTCTTTTTTTCCCAAGAGAATGATTGAGATGTTATTGGAGACGGTTAATAGCTGATGAATTTGAAGTTAGCTATGTGCTAACTAAAACTGGAAAATGTGTCTGTCTCTCGAGTGAAAGTCCTATCAGCTTTCTAAGCTGATGAACAAACAAGAGTGGCATGGAGCACAGCGTGTAAATTTTTGTTTGTTTGTTGGGCAACATGCATAAATTCTACACCCAAGGATGATCTAAAGCATCCCTTTCTGCTTCAGTTGCAGATGGAATACTGGTAGAGTCTTGCAATATGTAAAACTTCTTACAGACATCATCCCAAGAGCCTTGCGGAAAAAATGGAATGTGTAATTCTGAAATTTCACTGGAGACTGTTTCTGTGTTTTATGTTCTCATTGCCTGCTTAAAATAACCCACAAATTTAAATAATTCTGGAAGGAACTGTCTGAGTGGAAAAAACGATTAAATGTAGGTAATACTACATGAGAGAAATATTTTTATATTTTTATATTCATTTATTTATACTCATGTTTGAATTATAACATGCTGAACAGAAAGATATGAATGTCAGGGCCTGTTACCTTCATCTCAGACTTTTCATTCATAACCACACTGCAGTCTCTGGTGAGGAAATTTTTACAGTACTGAGGATAAGAAGATATGCAGCTAAAAGAAGAAACTGTTAGCTCTTAGCTGCAAACCCTAGGTGAATTTCATTCTATATGCTGTAGTTGCTTTACTGCTCTGCTTTGTACTTTTGATGTTCCTACGTTTATCACTTGTCTTTTTCTCCATGAAAGTGACCACAGAACTGGGGGGCTAGGAGGGGGGAAGGTGGTGAACAAAACCCAAACCCTAGAGTGATTTTCTAGAAACTTGAATTTAGAAAAATTCGCCATCTTATGTCAATTTGCGAGTGGAAAAAAAAAGGTCAATTCATCCACAGGTGAGATTTTAGGCAGAATAAGGAAGATGTATAAGTGTCTCTCCTTTGCAAATTCAAATTCTGAAGTCAAGACTAGTTTAAAACTTCTGCCTTTTGACTGAAACCTTTGTTCATAACTCTTCATGGTGCTGAGGTTAAAGTCAACACCATGGAAGTAAAAGCTGGAAAAACAAATTACAGAAAGTAGCTTTTGAATTTTGGAGTGTTTTACTCTGTGATGTATTTGTGAGCTATTTGCTTCTCTGGTTGTACAGCTTTCATAATGGTCATTTGCCTGTTTTCATAAGATAGAAGCCACCTATGATTGGAAGATGAGCAAATAACTGATGCTTTTTGCAGCTTTTTTTGAGTTAAAATATTCAAATATTAAAATTCCCATTTACCAAACCAACTCAAGCTGAAATTTCCCAAAAACATATTTCTAGTATATTTAATATTTTCCATAATTACTTAAAAGTAATACATAGAAGGGTTAAAATAGTTAAAACTAGTGCAAAATATAGCTTCTCAAATCATCTTCAAAATTCTGGACGTAAAGTAAACTGTTCTCCTTAAATATTATCCCTCCATGATATTTCTTTTGTATTCTCTTCCTGCAACATGCCAACATGGGTTTTGTCCTTTTAAAGGGCACATGAATTTTTCTCCTTTGATGCTATATGACTTCTTTTAAAATCCTTTGGATTGGCAATACTGATGCTTCTATAGTCAGATTAGAACTAGCAGACTTTCCTGTGTGGAAGAGAAATGAAATGATTTCTGTGCTATGCAGTGGTCTTCTGTGCAATTCTTTACTTACTTGAGTTTATGGAAAAGAGAAAAAAAAATCAACTAAATTACACTTCATGCGTATTAGCCACCAGAGGGAGCCAATATAAACCCAATGGCAATCGCAAAACATTATTCAGTTGAAAACAACGATTGTTTACACATTGGAAGGAGACTTCATAAGGTATTTTATAGTCTGTATTGAATTATACATAAATTTTAATGGGAACAGATGTGAAAACATAGGAATTGTTCCTCTAATTTACTAAACTCTTTCCAATGGAGGCCAATATCACATTGTTCAGATGGGGAAATGATGCTCTCATCAGTCTGTCTGATCATGCTAACATCTGAAAACTATAAATAGAGAGACTGGGAAGAAGAAGTAGGGGTACATATTTATTCTTCACTGAAATGCTTTTGGAGGAAATAGCAACTTTTTTTTTGTTAGGATGCAATGGAAAAAATGTAAATTTGATTAAAAATAAGGACTACTTCTTCAAAGCAAGGGCAGTTGGCATCTGCCTATTCCTTCTAATTTTGCAGTCCTGTACCATTGCAGAAAAACATTTCCGTATTTTAGCTCTGTAGTGTTTATAACCTGAAGTGTTAAGACTCTTGTCCTAGGTAATATAAATGTAGGCATATCTCTTTTTCATATACATTTATTCTCCTTTCCTGGTCTTTTTATACTTGTGCACCTTGGCCTTACTCTTTGTGTCTTTTTTTTATGCTTTGGGTTAGGTGAGAATGCCTGATCAACCTATGTCCTTTCATCCTCTTTTTTCTTTACTTCTTTATTTGTTTGTTTTCTCTTTTATTTATTTAACCAATGCCTGCCATACTAGGTTTTGGTTTTCACTGGCAAGACTGACATGGCAGTATCTTTTTGTTTGTCTTCTCCAAAATCATAGAATCATAGAATGGTTCAGGTTGGAAGGGACCTTAGAGATCACCTTGTTCCACCCCCCCTGCCACGGGCAGGGACACCTCCCACTAGACCAGGCTGCCCAAAGCCCCATCCAGCCTGGCCTTGAATTCTTCCAGGGAGGGGGCATCCACAACTTCTCTGGGCAGCCTGTTCCAGTGTCTCACCACCCTCACAGTGAAGAACTATGCTTTTGTTCTGATGTTTTACCACATGAAAGCTCATTCCTGTTTTCTGTTTTTTCCTCCTCATGTGCAAAGGAATTTGGATGAATTTACTGTATTCTAGGGACCAGCCCACTATATAGATGTTTGGATGATGCTCTTCAGTGCATCAGCTGGCAAGGGCTAGGGACTGTGCAAGGACTCAGTGACCATTGCCAGATGGCAGCGACATGGGTTGGTGCGTCAGTCCCTATAAGGGAAGCCAATTTGCCTCCTATCGTGTAATAGCACTTGTGAATCAGATGGAATTTGGCATTTCCTGGCTGCTTTGGGTTGCTACTATTAAAGTGGAGATCCATTCACCTCTCTTCTGTAGGTGGCAAATGGAGAAATAGAATAGAAAGAGGCATTTCTGAGTTGTCTCACTACGTGGATCCATGCTTGTGCCATCTCTTGGTGCATGGTAGCAGTCGCTGGGCCCATGTCTTAAACACATCCAGCCATGGGCACTTGTGAGGGTAGCATGCATCAGCTTATGGAGCTGAGAGTCTCACTGATATGTGTCACACCAAACTTCAGGGGCTGTTGTCTCCAGGATGGTGCTGGAGATGTTGGTTGTGAGCTGTGCATCAGTCCCAGTGAGCCTAAGAGACGGTCCTCCTTCTCAGGATGTACAGGAACAGGGGCATCTGAACTATGTCCTCCATGATAAGAAAAAACAGAGCAGCATTGCTTTGCTGGAATATTCTGACATGAATTTATTCCTGAAGCTAAAATTTGTCTGAGAGGTGGGGATAAAGGGCCTGGCTAGTTCATGTGGAATAACTTCACTCATGCAGATTTCTACCCAAACTGTGAACATAGTGTTATTCAGTATTTTCCAAGTTGTGGTTTACAAATTACCCCATAATAAGCAGAGCTTGGTTTTCCAAGGACCCAGATTGTATTCTTTGTTATTTTTAGTTGAAAATTTGATAGTAGAGGGCATCAGAAGGTCTGTGGGATTTTTATAGTGGTGCATGGTCTAGGATGTTTGAAAGTTACTTCAGCATCTTTTATTACAAAGACTTTTATATATTTATAATATTTTTTCAAACTTTGTCTTACTTTGTTTCTCATCCAGCTAAAAAGTCTTGCAGTGCATTAGAAAATAAAGCCATTAAATCTATTCAATGCGATATTTAAATTGTGCAGGAAGTGGAAGAGCAAAATGTTTACAAGTACATTTAGAAAGTCTAGGATGCTTAAAAATAAAGGAATTCCTAATCTC